>MCJB01000843.1:0-17253 GCA_002018475.1 Nicotiana obtusifolia | reverse complement strand
GAAAGTAGTACAAATTAGAGTGTTGTCCCTCCTTTTCTATTCTTGTAATCTCTTCTATTTGGAAATCTTTATTTTTCTCCTCCCGCCTCTTCAGAATATATTCAAAAATCATGATTTCTTCTTCGAACGGGTGGACATCTTGGACGCGGTTGAGACAACCTGTTTATGCATAGGAGATAAATCTCCAATTTTTGTTGTATCTTCCCGACAATGTGCAAGCAATTCATCTTCCTCACTTTCGTCATAAATCTCAGCACGTAAGTTGAGCTCTAACTGTTGACGAGTTAGTTTTTGTGCAAGCATTGATAATGGTTCATGCCTCTTCTTGGCAGTTTGCTTTTTTGCAGAAACTTTGAGTTTAGCATTATGCCAAGATTTTGTGGGTGTTACTGCCTTTGATTGCACTGGACTGCTTGGGCTCAGTTGCTGCTGCTGCTGCCCATCCAGTGGACTGCCTGCGCGAGACTGGTGCTGCTGCTGCCCAGCTTTGGTAAGTGCTACTGCATTAGAAATAAATGCCCTGCCGGAGCAAAATTGAATCTGCTGCTGCCCAGCTTGTGCTACTGTGGTATTTTTTGAGTTACCAGTAGTTGGACTGTCTGTTTGATGCTGCTGCAAGTGCTGCCCAGCCTTTGTGAGAATTGTACTGCCTATGGTAAGTTTCTGCTGATGCTGCACATCCTTTGAACTGCTGTTGCGAGGCTGCTGTCCAGTTTTATTTTTTGATGTTGTGCTTGCACAGTATTGCTGCTGTTGCTGCTCTTCTCCTGTAGGTGTTACTGTCAGCAAGATTACTGGATTGCCTGTCTTACCTTGCTGCTGTTGCTGTCGCTGCTGCTGTCTAGCTTCAGTAACCAGTGGAGTCGTGATAATTGGATTGCTTGCGCTAAGTTTGTGCTGCTTCTGCACAACCAATGAAATGCTGGTTCCAATTTGCTCCTCCTGCTGCCCAGCTCTTGTAAATGATACTGGGGTCGTATCAGCTGGACTAACTGTGGCTTGTCGCTGCCGCTCAGCAGTAGTCGAATGCTGCTGCGCATCATTCATATTAAGGTTGCTTTTGTTGTTTCTTGGCATTGGGGGTGAACCCACTGAACGCAGGTCTTCATCGTCGTTCTCAATAGCAGCGTAATCAGTGGACTCTTCTTTATCCCTCCAATCCTCCTCTTGTTCATGCTTCACTTGATCAACCCAAGTTGGATATGGTATGACTTCTTCATTATTACAAGGGGACAGCAGCAACTGCCTAGATTCACCTCCATGTTCACCTATCGACCCTTCCGATTGCGAAATTTCTCTGATTGAGCATGGTGCAATATGTTTGGCCATCACAGTTATGGCATCATGCCCATCCTCCTCATTCAAAATTGCATCGAATTTATTTGAGCTAGTATCAGCAGTACTTGCATTCTGTTGAGCAGTTGAAAAGTTCATCTGCTGCTTCTTATTCTTCACTTTTTGAAAAGTACCCTGCCTCCTATTAGTTCTCACTACTTCTTTCCAATCATACCCAGCTTTGTGCATTGTATCTCCCTTATTTAACTGTCCACCTTGTGCATAGCCATCTCCTATCATGACCGTAGCTTCCATGGAAGCTGTTGGCACACCAGTATCGAAGTTACCTGGTGCATTATTATGTGCACCTTTTTCAATTGTTATTGCTGCCTCCTTAACTGCTTGTACCTGCTCTTTTCCAGTTTCACTTTGATGATGCTTAGCCTCACAAAACTCTGCCTTAGATGTTTTCGAAGCTGCATACTCCAACTCCATTACTTCTAAATGATCAGTAGAAGTTCCAGCCTTCCAATGAGCTTGCTGATCAGCAGCAGTAGCTTTGTCGTTCAACCTCGTATCATCTCTATTTTGCTTTTTCTCAATCAGCTTCATGCCTACTCCCTCGATTCTTTGTTCAGCATTATGTTGTCCAGGTGCTGGATTAGAAACATACTCTTCCCCTGCATCACACGACATGATCTTTCATCATGCCCTTGATGTTTACAATATGTACAATATTTTGGGAGATTATCATAAACAATCTGCTGATAAAATTCAACTGCTTTCCCAGATATTCTATCGACAATGAGTAGCTTAACTTTACTAGGATGTTTATCCATTAAGTCAAGTAACACCTTAACTCTAGCGGCACTTGGTCTTGTACGATCTTTTGTTGCTTTGTCCACAGCAAGTGGCTTTCCTACTGCTGAGGCAATTGACAATAGTGATTTTTTTGCAAAGAAATTGGGCGGCAGTTCTGGAAACGAGATCCAAGTAACTGCTCTTGATGTTTCCTCTCTAGGATTGAATCCTAAAGTCCATGGAAAAGTTCGGAAGAAAAAACTCCTCACCCTAAGGCTCACATTGGTTCGTGATTGAACATCATAATAAAAAGAAGACATTAACAATAAGATTCTTACTTACCGCTTAAGGCGTTTCTTTCATTGTATTTTGAGCTCTTTCAGCATCATCATTATTCACATTCTGAAATAAATATGGGTACTTAGATTTCATTTCTTCTTCTGCCTCCCATGTCATTTCTTCTCTATTTTGATTTCTCCACAACACTTTGACAGAAGCTACCTCTTTTGTTCGTAGCTTACGGATTTGTCTATCCAATATGGCTACGGGAACCTCTTCATAAGATAGATTCTCCGTAACCTGTACATCATGGATGGGGACGATCCGGGAAGGATCTCCAATACACTTCTTTAACATTGACACATGAAATACTGGATGGACGAACTCAATTTCTGAGGGTAGTTCTAATTCATAAGCCACATATCCGATCCGTCGAAGGATTTTATACGGACCAATGTATCTGGGACTCAATTTGCCTTTCTTTCCGAAACGCATGACACCCTTCATGGGTGAGATTTTCAAGAACACCCAATCATCAACCTGAAATTCTAAGTCACGACGTTGGACATCTGAATAAGACTTTTGTCTGCTTTGTGCTGTCCTCAATCGTTCTTGTATCATTTTCACCTTTTCAATAGCCTGGTGAATCAGGTCTGGCCCATGTAACTCAGTCTCACCAACTTCAAACCACCCAATTGGTGATCTACATTTTCTCCCGTACAAGGCCTCATACGGGGCCATCTTTATACTGGAGTGGCAACTGTTGTTATAGGCAAACTCTGTGAGTGGAAGATGGTCATCCCAACTTCCTCTGAAATCTAGTACACATGCCCGTAACATATCCTCAAGTGTCTGGATAGTACGTTCAGCTTGTCCGTCAACCATTCTTCTCATTCTTAGGCCCATACACACTTACCACATTACGGCATAATCACATAGGTGAATTTACGGGGTATCACATTTACGATGAAACGTGCAGCACCTCCCCTATTTATATTACTTTCCACAAATTAAAACGATCACCAAACAGCCCAAACAACATCAATAATAATCATATTGAGCCTCCCAAAACAGTCCACCAAACAACAACATCACTAGCAAGCCTTTCGACGTATATCTCACAAGTTCTAGCTTCAACGACTTAGCCGTAACATGGATAATCTTAAATACATGTAGGGTAAGAGGTTCCTTACCTTTAAACAGAAATAAAAACTCCAATTTGACCTTAATTGACCATGAAATATCCCTCCAATGCTGCCACAAGAACAAGGGAGCGAAGCCAGCAATCAATTAGGGTTTTTCGGCACTAGAATCACTTTAGAAGGCTTGAAATCACCTAGGGTTGATATTAAAACTTGAGGGAGTATTTTACAGAACGTAAAAAACTTCAACAACCTCCCACACGAGCTGGAACAATATAAAAATCAGCAACAACAAGAAGAACAAGCAACTTACTTGCGCCACGGGATTCCCGACACTTGATTTGTATTGTTTGCCCTTTGTTTTAGTCTTGGATCATGAGAGAACCTTGAGAGAATGTTATTAGGGTTCTAAGGTCTGCATATACTGAAAAATATGACTTAAAACGGGGTTGAGGCATGTTATATACATCTACAAGTCTTAACCGCCTATGTGGGCCCCATAGAGAGCTGCTTGGCGCAGTCTCGTGAAAATGTGAATATCTCTCAACTCGGAGATTGTATTGACAAACGGTTTAATGCGTTAGAAACTAGACTCATAGAATTGAATTTGGTGGGTAGATTACCCCGTAATTCCAAGTAAATTGGGAGAAAAACTTAGTGACATTTGACCTAAAGTATGAGTAAAATTATGAATGTAAGGTTGCTAATAGGCTCGGTGAAAACGTACTCGGCCATCATAAGGCTCGGTAGAATCGTACCTGGCCACGTGGAGCTTGGTAAAACCCAACTGATCAGTGTTGCACAATAGGTGCCGTACCCGACCGACTATAGCGCGGTTCGGTAGAGTAAAATAGATACATATATATGATGCGTGCTGGACTCATTGGAATCACATTTTGAACCTTTCGGAGTGACGTAAGGTTGGTATCCTCCGTACACGTTTATTAGGATTAACTCTTCATCAAGAATCTTATAAGAATCAGGAAGTACCAACAACATTGATAACATAAGAATAAGAGAAGTAACATCAACATCAATCGTTCCATAAGAAGGGAAACAATGTAAGTACTGCTAGCTTCTAAGAGTGGAGTATCTTTGGAAGCTCGTTTGTTACATTATGTACAATCAGAGTCGCGCAGAAGTAGGAAAGGGATAGGCTCACATACCTTGTATATACTGCCCAATCTCAAGCTATGAAAATTCCACGACTCCTTAGTCTACAATAAGAGAAATGACACTATCGTTATCGTTTAAGCGTCGTAACTATTATGTATCAACCATAACCTAATTTACGATGAAACGGACAGCACCTCCCCTATTTATATGACTTTCCACAAGTTAAAACAATCACCAAAAAGCCCAAAAAACATCAATAATAATCATATTGAGGCTCCCAAAACAGTCCACCAACCAACAACATTACTAGCAAGCCTTTCGACATATATCTCACAAGTTCTAGCTTCGACGACTTAGCCGTAACTTGGATAATCTTAAATACATGTAGGGTAAGAGGTTCCTTACTTTTAAACAGAAATAAAAACTCCAATTTGACCTTAATTTACCATGAAATATCCCTCCAATGCTGCCACAAGAACAAGGGAGCGAAGCCAGCAATCAATTAGGGTATTTCGGCACTAGAATCAAGGCTTGAAATCACCTAGGGTTGATATTAAAACTTTAGGGAGTATTTTCCAGAACATAAACAACTTAAAAAAAACCTCCCACACGAGCTGGAACAACACAAAAATCAGCAACAACAAGAAGAACAAGCAACTTACTAGCGCCACGGGATTCTCGACACTTGATTTGTGTTGTTTGCCCTTTGTTTTAGTCTTGGATCATGATAGAAACTTGAGAGAGTGTTATTAGGGTTCTATGGTCTGCATATACTGAAAAATAATGACTTAAAACGGGGTTGAGGCGTGTTATATACATCTACAAGTCTTAACCGCCTATGTGGGCCCCATAGAGAGCTGCTTGGTGCAGTCTCGCGAAAACGTGAATATCTCTCAACTCGGAGATCGTATCGACAAACGGCTTAATGCATTAGAAACTAGACTCATAGAAATTGAATTTGGTGGGTAGATCACCCCGTAATTCCAAGTAAATTGGGAGAAAAACTTAGTGACATTTGACCTAAAGTATGAGTAAAATTATGAACGTAAGTTGCAACAACTTTTGTCGACTTTTGTTTCATAACTCATTTGACTTCAAAACTTATGAAACGGATATTATATGATTCAAATACCTTGAAACATAACCTCTTGGTAATATTAATCACCTCTAGATTTACCCGAAAATATGAGTTACAACATCCTTGATTCGTTTAACTTCTAGTACTTGTTAACCACTCTTATACACCCTTATATCATTTAAGACCAATAGGACTAAATTCTTATCATCTCAAAGATAATCTCTTCTCGAACCTACGTAGACTAACTTATGGCGTAAGCTAACATATGCAAATATGGGTTGTAATATAGAAATAATAATATATTGCTTTGTGATGCGTGTTACAACGTGTTGAATGAATTATCAGACCCCCTTTATATAGTAGAGGAGTCTAGGTACATTTCTATAAAAGGTAAAAATCTCTTGATTTGTTTATTACCGATTGCTTGTTGATACGTGCGAGATTCTCGCCATAATATCCGACCGGTTGCGGATATTTTGATCTTCTGTTAGTTATCTCTTAGCTTGTTCAAGGCTAAGGTCGACACCGGACTTAATGTTCCTCGAAGGCAGGTTTTCCGACCTTGGGTTCTAGCTCGACGGGACTCGAGCTCAACTTCGACTGTATACTGACTGTCATCTAGGTTCGTGAGTTTCAGACCTGGAACTATGGAATTCTCATCCTATATACTCATGCATGTTCATATTTCACATGTGTTTAAGATTTAGCAAAAGTAAAAATTAGAATAGCAAACAAAGTCATCAAATATATGTTACGAGGAAAGATTAACAACAAACATCACATTTTAAACAAGATAATAAGCATTTTATATATGATAAAGCTGATGTTATATCTAAAAATGAAGAAACATGTATCTTGGAATAGAGTTTAACTCGAAAGTAGTAAAATACAGCAGAATCAGAGGGAATGGAGCTTGGCAACAGATATAATACAACAATACAATAGTAAACAGTATCAACCAGTATCAACCTTGGCTTTTTATCATCCACGAAACTTATTAACTCTATTCAATTTTTTGTAATTTTTGTCTCAGCTCTAGAGGTTCAGTAATTATCAGATCCGAATAGCCAAAATGTGGCTACTGAGAATGATCCTCAAAATGAGAAAACATGTGTATTTATAGGCTAGGTCTAGGGTTTTCCTCTTTTTACCTTCCTATACTATCCCCCAGTCAAAACACTCTAAAAGGAATCTTACATCTATCTTTCAATCAGCTCTTAAACAACTGTAATTTTCTGCTAGTGAGTTCCCTAAAATACCCTCCCTAACTCTTATCCTCTTCCAGCTTATTTTCACCGCTTTTCAGATCCTTCTACTCTTCTTACCCCTCCCTTTTACCCCTTCTTTTCTTTTTTACTTTCCATCCGGATCCATTCAGAGCAAATGGGCTTGGGTCAAGTAACCTTACCCCACATAACCACAACTTAACTACTAAGTCCCTTCCTATGGCCTTGTTAATATCAATGGGCTTGCTTGTTAGTCAAAGAGGGCTTCATTCCTTTAATTAGCACTGACTCCTAAACCCTCCCCTAAATTAAATCATAAATTAAAGTCAAATTGATATTAAAATAATGAAACTATGACCCCCACATGAATCCTAAATAAACAAAATTACCAAAATTCAATAAGCATGCAAAATATTAATTAGAATATAACCTACTCAATTAAAGCATGCAAATAAAAAATAGATGGTAAAAGGAAGAGGAAGTGGAGAAAGGTATACCATCAAGGGCATGACCCGACAAAGGAAACAGAGATCCCGACAAGCGGAGAATTATTTGACCATCATAGGTCTTTACTCCAATAGATCTATCTTGAGTTCTAGAAAAACCTGATGGATCTAGCTGGAATAAAGACTCATGAGAGTCAAACGAAGGCAGCACCGTGGGAGGACGGAGTAATGTCATCTTTAGTCCATCAAAGGCTTCTGATTAGTGAGTTCTTAACCTGAGGTCCGATAAGTACTTTATTAGTCAGAATCCGTTGAAGACCAATGAATGAGGAATGGAAGGGATCTCGGGTAAGGGGTGGTTCTAACCAGTATAGGATTATCCGGCTGCCAAAGATCCTTGTCCTAAGAGACCCGTCTAGGATTTTAAATCCTTGATGGGTCTTCTTGGTGTGAGGACTCCTGAAAGCTAGATGTGAGCGTAGATAGAGGAACTCAGATGAAGCTAGCTGGTCAATGGTGAGTTGAACGGTGACTGGAGAATGGCTTAGAACTAACATCAATAGAAAGTTCCCAATGAGAGCGAATTATTTGTGTAAGTTTCATCGCCATCGGACCTCTGGTTGAGGAGAAATTAAAAAGGGCAGACGGGTTAAGTTTCTTGTATTTCTAGACATACTAATCAAGATGATTGGGAGGTTTCTTGAGGAAACTAATGGTGGATTAGGACTGAGGGAAGGGTGGGGATTGTCTGGTGATAATTTGGGGTTGTTTGGAGGTGGCCCGCCACCGTGAGGCAATTTTCGGCCAGCGGTAAATGGTGGTCAAAGCACGAAGGAATGGTGTTAGACGACGGAAGTGACTTTTGGCCGCCCAGGAGAGGAGATAATTAGGAGAGGAGAGGGGCAAAAATGAAATATTAAATTTTTAGGTTTTAATCTTTTGTTTAAGGGGAAATTTGCCAAAACGACGTAGCTTAGGTGTGATGCTATGTTGTTTGACAATCTCATCGGTCAAAGGTTGGACCAGGATAGGGGAATGGATGGGTGTGGGTAATTGAGCTAACTGGACAGCTGTCGTTTTGAGCTCAAGCGCATCGTTTGGCGATTTTAGGCCTTGAGTAGCTTCACTTAATGTTTTATGATTTGTAAATGTGGTCAGAAATTTAATTTCGGAAGTTTAGAGTTGATCCGTAAGGAAAATTCTCAATTTGGAAGCTTTAAGTTGGAAGGGTTGACCAAGGTTTGATTTTTGATTAAACGACCTCGGAATCGAGATTTGAAGGTTCAGGTTGAGTATCGGGTGGCCCGTGCGCAATTCAGCACTTGTTGTGGAAAGTTACTATTTTGAAGGTTTTAAAATTTTGAAAGTTTGATTTGAAGTGGACTTTGATGTTATAGATGTTTGTTTGGAATTTCGAGCCTTGGAATAGGTTCATATCATGATTGGTGACTTGTAGGTAAAGTTTGGCGTCATTTCGGAGTATTTAAGTGTAATTCTGACGCGTTCGTCGAAGTTTATAAGTTTGAAGTTTAAAGAAAGGTTTCGGTCGTCGATTCATTGTTTTAATTTGTTTGGTGTCATTTGAGTTCTAGATTAAATTCATGTTATATTTTGGGACTGGTTGGTGTGATTAGACCGGGTCCCGGAGCCTCGGGTGTGTTTCGAGAAGGTTTTGGACCAAGTTTGGGTGATTTGCAACTGCTGGTGTCTGATTTTGTTCTTCGCGAATGCGAAGGATCTCACGCGTTCACGAAGAAGAATTTATGGGCTACTGGGACTTGCTTATCGCGAATGCGACACTGGGGTTGCGAACGCAAAGAAGAGGCTGAGGCAACCTACACGAACGCGATTTGGAGGTCGCGAACGCGAAGAAGGAAGGGGAGCAGGGGACCTGGAGGAGCTAAGCCTTCGCGAACGCGGCTGGAGGACCGTGAACTTAAAGCAGTGGGTCGTGGAGGCATCGCGAATGCGGGATTACGACCGAGAACACGAAGGAGGATTTTTTGCAGTTGGACTTTTGGCCTTCACGATCGTGAGGGTGTTTCCGCGATCGCGATGAAAGGAGTTGACGGGCAAACTTGTTTTATTGCGGGTTTTGGTTCAGTTCTTCCACTTCTCTCATGGTTTGGGCGGTTTTTGGAGCTCTTCAAGAGGGGATTTTCATCATCTATTGCAAGGTAAGTACTTCCCACATATTGTAAGTTACTTACATGGATTTTATAAGGATTTAACATGAAAATTTTGGGAGTTTGAAGAAAAACCTAGAAATTATATTTTTGTATTTTGAGCAGAAATGGAATTTGGAATAAATCATATATTTTAGTTCGTAGCGTCATGGGTAAAGTTTATCTTCGAAACGTTTCGGAATTCGGGCACGTGGACCCGATGATTGACTTTGTTGACGTTTCAAGCGGAGTTGGGAATTGTCATAAATTGATTTACCATAAGTGTTGGAGTATATTTTTATTGGTTTTCATGACTGTTTGACTAGTTTTGGATCGATGTGCACTGGTTTGAGGTGCTAGAGGGTCGTTGGAGCCGGTTATGGAACTTCAGAGTGAGGTAAGTCTCCTATCTAACCCTGTGAGATGGAAACTACCCCTAGGTGATGTATTTGATATGTCTACTTGTTGTGGGGGGCTACGTATGTACAAGGTGATGAGAGTCCGTACATAACTAGATTCATATTATGTCCGGATAGACGTAGGCCTTTATTATGATATTACTTGCACTATATAAACTCAATTTGCTATTTTAAATTGCTTGAATTAATAAGTAAGAATTTAATAAAATATTATGATAAATCTAGCTTCATTATCTAGAGATTTGGCAGACTGTTAATCATTGAGGAGAATTTATATTGTTTTGTGGGCTTACCTTGAAATTTTATATACATAGTTTGCAAATCCGAAGAGTTTTCCTTATTCCTATGGATCAGGCCGAACGCCTCGGCGATATTTATATATATTATGGGATGCATCCATAGATCGGGACGTACAACCTCGGCAGTGTATATACACGACTATAACAACCTCGATATAATTCGTGCGTAAAATCGCTAAGAGTCTGAGTACCCACAAGATTACCCTCTTAATTAAATTTGGAAATTACGTAATAATTTCTTTATGACATGAGATCGGATATTTAATTGAGGCTTCCTATTTGTTGAGGTAACATGTGGCCTTGGGGGCATTTTAATTGATAATTGATGTTAACAGATTTTGTTACATACTGTTCCTTATTCTATTGATCCTGCTTTATTTCATGCCTATTTATGATTCCTAAATTTTATTTATTGGACTACTAGTAAGTGTCGTCGATGTCGAACCCTCGTCACTACTGCTCCGGGGTTAGGCCAGATACTTACTGGGTACGCGTTGATTTACATACTCATGCTACACTTCTGCACTAAATGTGCAGGATCTGATAGGTTCATTCGATGTTCATCTTGGCGCTTAGGTGCAACTACTGAGGAGACTTTATGGTGAGCTTCTCTCTATGCTACGCACCACAGCTCTTAGAGTCTCCATCTTATTTATTTACTTTATCCTGTCTATTTCATATTCCAGACAGATGTATTATTATTATTGCACTCTTTAGAAGATGTTCATGCACTTCTGACACTGGGTTTTGGGATATCCTAGTGGTTGCTTATGGTTCGATTCGATATTGTTATCTCTTACTTCATATCTTACTAATGTTTTAAGCATTCATGATCTTTAAATGCATTGAGTTCTTTAATTAATAAAAACTTATGATTAAAATAAATAAATAAATAAATAAGTTGGTAGATTATTTTTGGCTTGCCTAACAGCAACGTTAGGCGCCATCACGACCTATAATGGGTTTTTGGTCGTGATAGCTTAGTATTAGAGCTCTAGGTTCACTTGGGTCTCATGAGTCATGAGCAAGTCTAGTAGAGTCTCACGGATCGGTACAGAGACGTCTGTACTTATCTTCGAGAGGCTACAAGGCTGTTAGGAGCACTTCCCTTCTTGATTCCTCATCATGTTATTTGATTTCCATTGAAGCTTATGCCTTCATTTCCTCCTACTCATTCTTATACGATGTTGAGCGCTCGTAATCAATTGGGCATGAGGAGTTGTACTGGTATTGCAGATGTGGTGCAGGATGTTTCTTCCTGCGTATTCGAGCAAGCTATTATCATCATCTTGTGGAAGGGTGTTCAGTTATTTCAGCCCAATGTCAGTGTTTCCTACAGTTTCGAGGCTATGCACAGTGTGTTATGATGTTCGTGCATTGTTATCTCGCAGTATTGGTGTAAATGGTAGAGTGCTTGTGTATGTGGCGCGGTAGTGAATGGCCCGAAAGAAGGATTTCTTGGTCCATGGTTTAGAGGTTCGGCATTTCATTCCAGCAGAGGAAAGGCAATTAGACTATGGATGTTCAGGCTTGGGTTGGCGGAGTAGCGAGACTTGATACTTTCGAGCATGGTGGAATTCTCATTATGTTGTGGTGTCGTCATTTTTGTTGGGGCGCATCAAGGCCCAACAGTGTTATGGTCTTCTTTGATTTGCCTTCGGGGCAAGGTGTTGTGAGATGGTGCCTAATAAGTGGATATCAGATGGCAGTGTAGCAGTTTTAGAGTCGAGCTGGTGTATCTAATGTTGATGGCTGGAGAAAGATGATCTTTGAGGAGGCTTAAAATTGATAGCAATTTACTAGTTCGGGTGCTACAAAGATGAATTATGATTTGAGGTAGTATTTTGGCAGCGAAGGAGGAGGAAGGACATGGTGGGAGGTGTCTCGTGGTGGTTGAATTGCTAGTAGGTCAAGTATGAACAACAGAGGCCGAGTAGTTGCTTAAGGAGATGGTTGACCGAAGTGGGAGTGGCAGAGTAGCGTATGGATTCTGTGGTAGGCTAGCCATATGCCTTGGGGAAGTTTAAAGCGATTTGGGGATCATGGTAGATAGTGACTAGGTCTATGGATTTCACTTGGGATGGTGGCTTTGTGCTTCAGAAGTTTGAATATGACGGAAAGAGTTTGCTTGGGATGTAATGTGACTTCGAGTTTTGGATGCATCACTGGAGCTTCATTTGATGTTGATAGGAATGACCGGGCACTTTCAACTGGTGGACGAGCGTGGGCTCAGGAGGATTAACTAATTTTGTGTTAGTTGTAATCAGGGCAATGTCGTTGGAAGATGTCAATATAGGGTTACACAGGTGGGCTATCTCCTGTGAGGTGTTAGGAGTTGTGTGATTCCTAGTAAAGGTCCTCTGGAGAACTTTTTTTTCTGTCCAACATGAAGTATGTACTACGACATGAGCTGGGATCACTTGAATAAGATGGTGTAGAGGTCAGGAGATCGAGTGTGTTTAGAGGTAGTAATTCGAGTTATGCCATGCAAGTTTAACAAGAGATTGTGAGGAATTTGGCGGAGCGACGATGCGAAATCATGGTAACCAAGGAGGATGAGTCATTATGAATTATGGATTCATACAATTATCGCTTGAAGCTTAAGTGGGGGAGCCCACCCATCTACGATCGGGCCACGATTTTGTGTTCCTTGGTAGTATCGGGTTATTGGTATGTTGGTAGGTTGGTTATGACTAAGGAAAGAAAATATCAAGGGTAATTCATGCAAATGACTTGATGATCATGTGCTACATTCCACCTTATCGGTTCGTGTACAAATGTTGGGACGGCTCAGATTTTATGCTTCTGGTGGATGTGATGTACAAGGAAAAGAATTCGTCCGATTGCTTCTTTGTAAGTGTTCATTTGCTAGCAGTGCATCGGTGGTTGGTTATATAATCGCGACCAGGCTAGAGCGGGCGACTCTCATCAGTGGTTCTAGTGGGTTCAAGAATTAAAGCGCGGTGTCTAAGGATTTTGGGTTCGTTATGGGGCTGAGGACTGGGTTTTGCAGCAGAGTGTGAAAAATACTTGCGAAATTTCTATGTTATTATCGGGTCTACTGTGAAGTGTTTGAGGAAACAATTTTGGATTCGTAGAAGATCTTTCAGGATGGGTTTATCAGTTGACGCTACCATTGAGTGCACAAGGAGGGTATGAGATGGCTTATGGGTGTTGAGACGATGTGATCTCATGATTTGGGTCACTCGAGAGGATTGTTGTTGGAGGTCCATTATGTGTGTGAATAGGACTATTATTCCAAAGGCAAGTCAAAAGTAAATTTGAAGAAGTTGGGTCACTTAGAAATGGTTCGAATCAGCATGGTTGTGGAAATGATCGTTTCCTTTGGTTCGTTAAGGTATGCTAGTTTGTGGCTGTACGTGCGAGCTTGACGGCCACCATAATCTGCTTGATTTGGGAGGTATTTGATTCTGATGGCCTTGTTATGTGTAAATGGATCCCCGAATCGTTATGGCGGCTTAGACCACGACTTGAGTTCTGTGTCTTTCGCAGTTATGGGAAGTTGGTTGTGTGTTGCAATTCGTCTTTGGAAATGAGTTTAGTTAAAGGTTTCTAGCAAATGAAGCGTATGTTCTACTAATGGTTCAGGGGTTATGGTGAATTATTGTACTCTTGCGTAGCGGCATGATAAGTACAGTGAGCAGTATGGAAAATGGAAGTTGAGGATCAAGGTTGCGGTTTAGTGTTGATAAGAATGTCGCAAGCATGAGAAGCGGGGGAAGATATCGGATGTTCAGAGTATGCCGGTGCCATTTTAATGTTGCCTGAGGACGGTGTTCTGTGGAAGAGGCATTGTGCATTGGTTCATGGATTCTTAATTGGCATTGTAGAAATAGCATGGTCGATGGCCATTGATGTTCAAATTTTACTACCTGGTGCTGAAAGTTGTGGGAGTATATCGTACGAGGAGATCGTATAAGTGTGATGTGTTAGTCATTTGATTGTTAGAGATTGACATCAGGTGTGAGGATTTTGGTACTGTCGCCAACAGGAGAGGTTATGACCGAAAGGTGCTCTATTCCTTTGGTTGTGGACTGTGGAAGTTGTTCCCGTGTCATGGAGAGGGTCATTGTGGATCTTTGGGTGGTTATTGACCTATTTTGGGATGATCGGAATCGGCTTTGAGGCCTATGAGTAGGCCTTATGTGGAGGTATATTTTATATCAGATCAAATGTGTTTATTCAGCATAGCATTACTTACAAATTAGTCTTCGGGCATGGTGGATGATATTCATGCCTTAGTCCATTTTGGTACCACTCTTTTATGCCAGGTAGGTTGTGAGATGGCTTTACTACTCACCCGTGTACTGTGGTCCGGTGTAGCTTGTGGTGTTATATGAGCGAGGTGGTTCTCAAGATGCAGGTCGATTATAGCACCTTAGTCGTGCTCGAGTTTCATAGCGTATGGCGGTATCCATCTCCCCAGTGTTGTATTTATGCACTTGGCATGCTTGTGGTCGATATTTGGGCATTTCGCGGGTATGAGCATTTTGGCCTGATAGGTATTTTCCTTATTGACTTCTGATCCTTGGATCGAGTGGCACGTCGCCACGGGTATCATGTGTGGATCGGATTGTACGCCGTAACAATGAGATGTTGAATAGGGTTCTTTATACTTATTTTGTCCGTCTTGTTTCTCATCTCGGAGTTAGGGTCATAACATCTATTGGCTGTTTTATTCGTTACGCGTGCTAGGTAGTTCCTTGCCGGAGTTCGTTTTTCCTTATGTGACATATTCGAGTTGCTGCTTATTGGCGCATTGATGGCGTCATATGAGATTATAGTCAATGTTTAGGGTGGCTTATTGCCCGAGCAGCTTGTACTGGGTGAGACGAGGTTATTGGACCTGAAATCAGTGCGACTGGATTTTTGTAAGGTATATTAAAGAGAAAAAATCACTATTTAGTTCAGAATGAGGTAATGGATCTTGTCAAGTGGAGAAACTCCATGAGTTACTGATTTGACGGGTGGCTATGAGTTCCTACACATCTCTTTCTTCGTTACGGTATTTTGAGAGTTGAGACAGGGTCTATATGTTTTATGAGGTATACTACGGGCACCTGGTTCGTGAATTTGCAGCTATTGTAGTCGGACGATGTTATTATGGGCAAATGAATTATGCGGTGTGTTGTGTGGTTTCTGCATGGGTGTATGATCACATTTGGTACGATGGGTTGAGATTGATACGGTGTTCGTATGTTAGAATCAGGTCTCGTGGAGAATTTCGGATGTTGGAATTTGATTCTAAGGCTTGTTGGATAAAGTAAAAAGGAAGGATCTTCAGTCTGGTTCGAGCTAATGTGCTCACGTGGGTAGTGGTGGCGTGTAGGTGCACGAGGTGTTAAACAATGATTTTGGGCAACTCCAGAATAGTTCTTGGCACGTTCGAGGACGAACGTATGTTTAAGTGGGGGAAAATGTATTGACCCAATCAGTTGTTTTGAGCTCTAGCGCATCGTTCGGCAGTTCGAGGCCTTAGTAGCTGCACTTCCTATTTTATGACTTGTACATGTGGTTGGAAATTTAATTTCGGAAGTTCAGAGTTGATTCAGAAGGAGAATACTCAATTCAGAAGCTTTAAGTTGGAAGAGTTGACCTAGATTTGACTTTTGAGTAAATGACCTCAGAATCGGGAATTGAAGCTTCCAATAGGTTCGTATGACGATTTTGGATTTTGGAATGTGTTCGGGTTGAGTATCGGGTGGCCCGAGAGCGATTCGGCGCTTGTTGTGAAAAGTTAATATTTTGAAGGTTTTAGAATTTCCTAATTTGATTTGAAGTGGAATTTGATGTTATGGATGTCCGTTTGGGATTTCGAGCCTTGGAATAGGTTCGTATCGTGATTGGTGACTTGTACGTAAAGTTTGGCGTCATTCCGCTATGTTTAAGTGTAATTTGGACGCGTTCGTCAAAGTTTATTAGTTTGAAAGCTTAAAGAAAGGTTTCGATCGTCGATTCGTAGTTTTATGTTGTTTGGTGTGATTTGAGGCCTCAAACAAGTTCGTGCCATATTTTGGGACTAGTTGGTGTGATTGGAGGGGGTCCGGGGGGCCTCAAGTGTGTTTCGGGATGGTTTCAGACAAAGTTTGGGTGATTTGCAGCTGCTGGTGCTGGTGCTGGTGTTTGGTTTTGTTCTTCACTAACGTGAAGGATCTCACGCATTCACAAAGAAGAATTTTTAGGCTGCTAGGAATTGCTCATCGCAAACGCGACACAAGGGTCGCGAACACGGAGAAGAGGCTGAGGCAATGATGCAGGTCAACCTGATCATGATACGTTTAAACCTTCAAGACCATTCACGAGAAGTCAAGCTAAAGAGCTTCATGATGCACATTTGATGGTGAAGAAGATCCAAGCGTTTGGCGTGTGAAGTTTGCGTTTGGCATATATTATTGTATAGTTATGGAAGACATTAATTCTTACTTGTTTTGGAGTCCTGCGTGACTATTCTTTAAATTAGCCAAATTGTGGCCTTTTTGTTAATTAGTTGTTTCCTAGTTAATTTAGGTTAACTAGTTATTCTTTTCCTAGTAGAGTTAGGTAAAGGCTCATTCTATATAAGCCTAAACACTTCATTATTTTGATACCTACTTTTTGACATTATTATCAATCAAAAACCGGCAGCACATTGCTCCCAAAATCGTGTGAATTAACTTGTCCAATTTTGGTGTGATTCAAAATTGAACTTGTTCCTTTGTTTGATCAAACAGTTTGCAAGACCATTGTTGTCTTGAGGGTTGTTCGTATAGTATAGGTACTCCGTGACTTCATCAAGAAGGTAAGTAGACTAGTTCCTACTTGTTGTCTTGATAGTTCATTGAGCGTCTTGCTTCTATCTTTTGTTTTCTTGTTTCCGCTTTTTAATATTGCATCAGTTGGTATCAGAGCTTGGAAAGGGTTTGTTCTTACAATCCCAATCCTGTTCTTCGTGCCTTAGTTTAGGTTCTATCTTTAATTTCGTTTTTGATTTATACAAAAAAAAAACG
>MCJB01000842.1:0-13205 GCA_002018475.1 Nicotiana obtusifolia | reverse complement strand
GGGGGGGGGGGGGGTTTCCTTGCTATAAATGATCCCCATTGAGGGCCTAAGAGCTCTGGTCTAGCGGTAAGATCGGAACTCGTGAATAGTGATGTGTGGGATAGGCATACTTCAGGAGTTGGAACCCTGCTTCTGACAAAAGCATGGTATTTAAGTGAGAAAAGGTAGAAGGGCAGGCCCCTTATCCACTGAGTTTTGTACCGTGTGCCACTGGTTCCGGGAGATTTCTCGATTGTAGGAATAAATGAAAGATCCCCATTAAGCTGTTAAGTTTCTTAGCTTATGACTGTTGAATCCTTATTGGGTTATTTTGATGGACAACTTGAGTTTTGTTTTGACTTCCTGTTGCTGTCTTTCTAAAGAAGTATAGCTATGTCTGTATTAAGAATAAGCTGGTTCAGCATACTGTGCTTGATTTAATCTGTCCTCATTTAAGAGATCTATGATCACCTTTAGGCAGCATCTGTTAGAAAGGAAAAGGGAAGGCCCCATGACCTTGAGACACGGTTATGGTGGTACAAAAGCAATTTACGTTCATGCTTCGTTGCTTTAAAAGAATTTACTTATCAATGAAGTGGGAAAATAACCATGAGATCTCTGGTTCAAATCCCAGCGGACGCAAGACCGCTAGGTGGCCTAAGCTTAGGCGGGTAGAGTTACCTTGGAAGTAGCAGGTGCGCAATGGACTGGTCTAGGTCCGCAAGCTGGCCCCTGACACCATCTTTATAAAAAGTGTATCGGTCTTCATCATGCAAATAGTTTAGACTAACCATGTCTTGCCTGATTTTGAAGGGAATTGGGCGTTATTGCTTTTTATGAAGCTATAAAAGTAGGTTATACCATGTTTCCTTGCTGCCTTAAAAATTCTCCGAAGAACAGTTGGCCTGGATAATTAAGTGTTTTTCAAAGAATCATGTCTTGCTTAAGGTTGTAGGAAATGAAGTTTGCTAAGTTTTGTTGCCATTTATTTGGTCATCCGGCGTATATGGTGTAGACATGTAGTACATTGCTCTCGAAGTGTGCATGCCATGCTATGGTTTCTTTTAATGATCCTTCACCGCTTGTAAATCTTGTTTGCTTCATACAAAATTCTGTGCTCCAGGTGTGTACTTTACCATTGGATACTGCTAAAGTGAGGCTTCAGCTTCAAAAGAAGGCAGTTGAAGGTGATTTAGCTTTACCGAAATATAGGGGATTGTTAGGTACTGTCGGCACCATTGCAAGGGAAGAAGGAGTAGCTTCATTATGGAAGGGTATTGTACCTGGGCTACATCGTCAATGTTTATTTGGAGGTCTTCGGATTGGGATGTATGAACCTGTAAGTTATCATTTCTAGCTGACAACTGCTACAAGTTTGGCTTTTGGCCTTTTATAGACCTGTTTGCTTGGCAAGCAGGTTAAAAACTTCTATGTTGGCAAAGATCACGTTGGTGATGTGCCATTGTCAAAGAAAATTCTTGCTGCACTTACAACTGGTGAGTGACTTTTTAGATGTTTTGCGGATTGTTATCACTTTACTAAAGAGTTTAGACAGTGGAGGTTTCACTTCCATTTAGAAAACATCCGGACTGGAACTAAAAGTTTAATGTGGAATTATCAATAGCAGTTCTGTTTCCTTGTATTGGTCTTTTTACTGTTTGTTCTTTTAATATATATTTAAAGTAATTTGGTAAATCTTTATCAAATAGGAGCATTGGGCATTACAATTGCAAATCCTACGGATCTAGTCAAAGTACGTCTTCAAGCTGAAGGAAAATTGCCAGCAGGTGTGCCAAGGCGTTACTCTGGAGCTCTAAATGCTTACTCAACAATAGTTAGACAGGTATATGTCTTATCCAGCTGACCAGCTCAGTTCTTTGCTAAATCATGAAAATTGACGATAGGCAGGGCTGCAAAATTGAGTACACCTACTTTGATCATGAGTTGGAAGCTATTTGTCCCTTGAATTGAAATTACGTGCTACTTAATCGATTAAATCCTTGTTACTATTCAAAGTCCCACAATCTGTCCAAGCAAGTGGGCACGCGGAAAAAAAAAAGGAAAAGAAAAGTGGGGAAGTGACCTACAAAATATGTGCCTTAAGGAAGTAGTAACATTTACAAACTATTATGTCCCTAGAGTTTGAGGGCAAAATTTCTTAAAGATTCTTTAGTTCGACTATTCTTCCGTTCTGATTCTTTGTTCAACTCTCTCCTTCACCATCTAACTTTTATGTATTCATTTTATCCTCTTCAGTTTTTGGAGAAGAAGGGTAGTAGTTTTCTTCTAGATGTAGTTTCTGTTCTCCTGGAAATTTGATACATGCTTGGGAAATTATGAAAATTTCCATGTTCTTGAAAGTTAATCAAATCCCCTGGGCTCCAGCTTACTGGAGCATTTGTAAAATACAGGTTCTGCAAGTGAAAATTTGAGGCAACTCATTGTTGAGTCATAGTTTTCCTTGTGAAAAAGACTCCTATTTAAACTCTTATCTTAACCTCTTCGCATCTTGTTTCTACCACATTTTTATCATAGGAAGGAGTTGCAAAGCTGTGGACTGGTCTTGGACCCAATATTGGGCGAAATGCCATCATTAATGCAGCTGAATTAGCAAGTTATGATCAAGTGAAGCAGGTAGGGAAACCATAAATTTCTTAATACCGCCTCATTTTCCTCACTATCTAATATGGTAGCTTTCTTGGATCTGGATGTTTACGTTATCATTCTTCTTACTTTTCGCTCTTTAAAATGCAGACCATTCTCAAGATTCCTGGGTTCACAGACAATGTTGTTACTCACTTGTTCGCTGGCCTTGGAGCTGGTTTTTTTGCAGTTTGCATAGGGTCCCCCGTTGATGTGGTATCTTCTATATTCTTTGTTCTCACACGCTTTCTTTTTAGGTCTTTTCTGATGGCAACCCATGGTCCAGTTATTCGTTTGTTAATATTTTAGATCTTTTTGGCCAAATAGGGAAAAGGAGACTCGTATAGTCATCTTTTAATGAAGGAAATTAGCAAAGTCAATATCTAGCTTGTTATACAGATGCCTCCATCTTGTGAATCTGAAGTCCTCTGCTCATGAATTTTTATGTATGTTATTTTCAAGGCTTGAAGGGGAGCCTTGGCGTAATTGGTAAAGTTGCTGCCATGTGACCGGGAGGTCACAGGTTCGAGCCGCGGAAATAGCCTCTTGCAAAAATGCAGGGTAAGGCTGCGTACAATAGACTCTTGTGGTCTGGCCCTTTCCCGGACCTCGTATAGTGGGAGCTTAGTGCACCGGGCTATCCTTTTCTTTTTCTTATTTTCAAAGCTTTTAGTGCTTGAACAATAATAAAACTCTAGTTTGTTTTGCGGTAAAGAGAGGAGGCATTAGAGGAGTAGAAGTTAGGTGTAAGGGGGATACGTTAGAGGAGTGGAAGTTAGGTGTGAGGGGATGTGTTGTAATTAAAAGAGGATGAGGATGTCAAGTAACAAATAATAATATTAATAAAGAGGGCTAATCCGTCCAAAACTGGGTGGAAAGGAGGAAGCATGTCTCTTTTACCAAACAATCGTAAGCAAATATAGAGAATTCACTTAGGGGAGGTAAACCAATTGGTTTTTCTTTTCTTCACTCTCCCTTCCTCTTCCTGGAACCAAACATAGCATAACTGGGATCAATACTGATATCCTGTTACTTGGTCAGTTGGTTGCATATGACGGTAATACTAACTTTTTTTGAAATCCGCATTCTTAGTCAGTTCAATACTGTTCCAGCATTTTGGTGATAGGCGATTTTTATTCAATACCGTAATCTTTTATGTCAACATTGATTTGTCGTCAAAATTTATCCTTTTAAAATTGCAGTATCAATGGACTTCATAAATTTTATTAGATTAACTTTTTGTTGATGACATGGTAAATTGAATGCAGGTTAAGTCAAGAATGATGGGAGATTCCACATACAAAAATACCCTTGATTGTTTTGTCAAAACGTTGAAGAATGATGTGAGTTCATCATCTGTTCTTTCTCATTGGTTGTTGAAGAATCCAACCATTTTGCAGACACATACAAATTTTCTTCCTCTTAGTTTTTATTTTTTTATCAACTGATCTTGGCTTCTTTCAAATTGAAGAACTCTTACCTAAAATAAAACAATGACCTCACATTTCTGTCAAGATAGTTTTACAATACAAAAAATCAGATCCCTTTATTACAGTTATTTTTTCCTTCTATCAACTTCTTGTTTGTTGTTTGTTTTTAGTGCCCTGCCAATAGCAAGTTGTATGCCGAATGTCATTAAAATGACGCTGCCTTTGTGCCCTTTATGTTTTCAGGGACCTTTAGCTTTCTATAAAGGCTTTATCCCAAATTTTGGACGCTTGGGATCGTGGAATGTCATTATGTTTCTGACATTGGAACAGGTAATCGTTTCCGTTCATTGTTGATAAAAATTTATACCAGATTAGCACATGTTGTCCTTCAGTAAGAGGATTCCCCAATTTTCGCGTGCTTCATGTTTTAACTCTTCACTTGGCAACTGTTTGCTCCATTAGGCTTTGAAAAATTACCTCATACAATAGTTGGCTTACCCTTTATATTTTATTTTTGGCAGGCGAAAAAGTTTGTAAAAAACCTAGAATCAGCTTGATGTCAAAGAGATGGATTGATCATCAAGCAGAGAATTACTGATATATACATTAAAACATGGATTGGCTCAGCAACCGTTAAAACAACGATTGTTTGCAATATTCCCTTTTTCCCGTTTTCATGAATAATTTGTCCCAACGGAGACCACGAGAACTGTGAGAGACAAAACTCAGAGGCGTTTGATATGTTTTCCGCTCTTACTATTCTTGTAGACTGCAAAATGTTGTACCCTTCTCTTTTGGTTACTAGGGGATTCTATTACTGATTTATGGGAATTGACTCCAATGATAAACAATGAAGATTGAGCTCGAGCTATGTGCGCTTCTTGTTCAGTTTTTTTGGTTTGCTTTAGGCATCTGGTATTTGGCCGGATTAATTCAGATCCGTGCCAGATAGAACTATTAAGAGGGTAAAGCTGTTCCTGCCACGAAGTTGTTAGGACTCTATGGCTAAGAGTGAAGTGATCCTAATCATTCTACCGTATCTTTGGGTGGTTTCTTGTTGAGTTTCAACCAAAGTTGTTTCAAGTTACTAACTTGCATTTTGAAAAAAAATCTCATATATTCTATCTAAGACATTTACCGAAGAAGTAGAAGCCCTTTTCAAATAAGCTAATCAGGAATAAATAAAGAAATATTGATTACTTTTGTCTTAATATTCAAACAGTCTTTCTTGCTATCGGCATCTTAAAAAAACATGGAGGGGATCAGTACTTTTACATAGAAAATAAAAAAGGAAGAAGCTAACTCTCTTGAGAATTCATTATGAGTTACCTAACCATGCTGCATAGTAAACGTAGTTTATGTCAATGTATCTAAAAAATTAGTAGCCACTAAAATTTTTGGCACTAGTTATCATACGTATTATAATTTTTAGGAAATTTGAGAGTATTATCTCCACATACGTTTGTGAAGGTGTAATCACTATTATCTTATTTCAATAAAAAAAAATATAAAAATTTTTAAAATGAGAAAAACTTTATTCTTTTCTTTGTTGTAGTCATCCTTTTCAGTCACTCTAGCCGTCAAATACGGCGATTCTGCCTGTTTTCTTTTTAGAATTTAGAGTAAAGTTAAGGTCACATGTCCTTGACATTATTCCTACATGAATTTTCTGGGAGTAATTCGAAATCTACACCTCCTGCAACTGAAGGTGAGCAGCCTCTTCTGAACCTGAACAAGAAAGAGTCTTCCCCGCCCCAAACACCAAAAAAGGTTAACTAAATAAAGCTAAGATTTTGTGGGGGCAAGTACACAAATAGTCGTTTTTAGGACACATATTTAAAGAAAAGTTTAAATTCATAAATTTTTTAAAGTTTAACCATTTCATAATCAACTTCAGACTTGTGAGGCTAAAGTTCAAAGATTTCAGGTTGGGAGTTTCAAACTTTAGATATATGAGTTGAAATTGGGACTGCCAATTTAATTTAAGAGCTAAATATCTAATTGGCATTTGCCTATATATTTCGAATTTTCAAATATTTAGACCTGAAATTAGATTTGATAGTTTCCAAATCAAACTCTTATGTCTAAGTTGGGAACCGCCGAACTTAACTTCATACCTAAGTATCTGAAGTTGGTATGGTGTTTGACTATAAATGTATATTTTTAATGCATTGCTTACTTTGTATTTTAATGTTTTTAGTGATTAAATGTGTAATATTTGAGCCTAATTGTGTTGTTTTACGTGTAGGATTGTTGAAGGATGAAAATGCATGGAGGTTGCACACATGGACGTCAAAAATATACAAAAAGAGTATCAAAAGGCAAAAAAATTGGACCAGGCGCCAGAGTGGGCGACGCCTGGTCCTGGGCGAGGTCCATCGAGCGCTGGAGTAGGCGACGCCTGCTCTAAGGCGCGCTGCACACCAGGCCTCAGAGCTCGCTAGCTCTGAGGCTTGGTCCTTTCCTAGTCCGTGCATTAAACGTTTTCTACTTGAATTTGGGCTTGGGGACTCTGACCCTAACCTATAAATATTCTCTAAACGTGATTGGGAACGTTGGGGGTTGGTCAATTTTGGAGGCAAGAAAAGGCAAAGAAACACAATTAGAGCACGAAATTCACCATTCTTCCATCTTCCATCTAGCATTTATAGTTTTTATGTTTAAAAAAAATATTTTGAGTATTGTTAAGAACATGAGTGGCTAAGAACCTCATTATTCTGGGGTTATAGGTTGTTATTGACTATTGTAGTTTGACGATTGATAATATTGCTTAATTTCCTCATATTAATTTATTTATTCAATCTTTCACTTAATTATTCTATTGCGTAGCTAACAATAGAGTACTATCTACGAATTTATAGTTGAACTCGAAAGTGAAAACTATAGATTGCATATAAGCTTGAATAGAGTAAGTTCTTGAATCCGGGCATCAGAGAATAGATTCGCGATTAGAATAGACATATTCTAGTTGTCTTGGTTATTTTTGTAGGAAATACACATGCGTTCTTGTTAATTCTGATTCTATAAACATATAGTTTTGGCTTGAATAGGTGAGCGAAGCATCGAAAGAACTTCGCGAGCAAAATAAACTTTGCTAATCAATAAATTAGATAAATCAAGTAATTAAATCAATCGAAAGAACGCAATAAAAGCGACATTAATCCCATAACCTTGGAATATTCCTATCTCATTGAATTCTCTCTATGTGTTTGTTTTCTCTACTGACTTGGGCGCGTTTTGGAGTGCCTCGCGATAATTAATGCGGCCAATTTAGTTTGCGTCGCTGGCCTTTCCTTTCTACGTTGGGACTTGCTTTGGCTGCCTAACTTTGCTGCTTCATATCTCTCCAGGTAAGCTTTTCTTCTTTCTCTTTTCTTGGTTTATTTTCTTAATTTAATCATCACCGTTATGTCTTCATGAGCCTATCATTTGTAGTGTATAAAATACACATAAAATCTTTACTTTTCTTTCAATTTCATATTCAAAGTACCTACACATATAATAAACTTCATTAAACACAAATATAGTACAATTTAGCATCAGAGCACCAAAATATAAAGTAAAACAATGCACTAAAAATATGAAATTATAGCGAAACACCAACTGCTCGTCCCTTAGCCCACATTACAACCGTAGAAAGTTCTAATTGATTTTAGATCGAGTGAGCCTACATTAGTATAGATTTACATTATGGGCAACCCTATGGTACCAGTTGCATGCATGTGACTTCTTTGTGAGAATGAAAATTTTTCTTTGATATATTTGAGTCCTCAAATTATATTTAATCATGAGATTCGAATATGTGGATTAAACTTACTCTCTTGTTCTTGCTGTGAGGGAATATGATTTCACGAGGGATAGGTAATGTTATTAGACTTCTCTGTGATGTTGGGTGTTCAAGCCATGAGTGCATTGTGATATTAAGTCGATTTTTTAGGCTAGGATTGTTATAAACATGTTGTTTTTGTTGCGAACATTTCTTTTGAAAAATGGCATAAGTAAAGGGAAAATGTATGTGATTGCATATGCTCTGGCTTAATAGTTGCTATCAACTGTGGTCATTCGTGTAGTGTGCTTCAATTGTGTAAATGTAAAGTGCTCAAGAATAGTGTAATATGTTGGTTGACTCGAGGACGAGCAATGTTTAAGTGTGGGGTAGTGATGTTTGGCTATAAATGTATATCTTTAGTGCATTGCTTACCTTGCATTTTAATGTTTTAGTGATTAAATATGCGACGTTTGAGCCTAATTGTGTCGTTTTATGTGTAGGATTGTTGAAGGATGAAAATGCATGAATGTTGCATAATAGACGTCAAAGATACACAAAAAGAGCACCAAAAGGCAGAAAAATTAGACCAGGCGCCAGAGTGGGCGACGCCTGGTCCTGGGATAGGTCCACCGGGCGATAGAGAGGGCGTCGCCTGCTCTAAGGTGCGCTGCACACCAGGCCTCACGAGCTCTAAGGCTTGGTCCTTTCCTAGTTCATGCATTAAATGTTTTCTACTTGAATTTGGGCTTAGGGAATCCGACCATAACCTATAAATACTCCCTAAACGTGATTAGTAGGGGGTTGGTCAATTTTGGAGGCAAGATGTCACGACCCCAAATTTCCTCCGTTGGATATCGTGACGGCACCTAGTCTCTAAGACTAGGTAAAACCTAACGATATGCGGAAACATTAAATAAGAGATTAAAACTTGAATATCCCAATACTTTCATAAATAGAATCTATCAAAACTCAATACGTATAATCCCAAAACCTGATGAGATATAAGTCACAAGCTCTAGATACAATACTGAATAATCCTATACATCACTGTCTATCAAAATGTAAAGAAATAAGAAAAGAACGGGATAGAAGGGGACTCCAAGGCCTGGGGGCGTTGGCAGGTGTACCTTGAAGTTTCCAATAAACAGGACACACAACGCTCTAACACCAAGGCTGATAGGATGTACTTGAATTTGCACAAAACATGTGCAGAAGCATGGTATGAGTACACCATAACGGTACCCCAACAAGTGCCAAGCCTAACCTCGGTAGAGTAGTGACGAGGTCGGTTCAAGGCCCTACCGGAGATAATAAAAAACAAGATAGAGATAATATGATATAATGAAAATGATAGGAAAGTGAACAATAAAGAATTTACGGGAAATAATAACACGGAAACAAGGAAAGTTAATACAACACGAAAGGAAAACAAGAATCTTACATGTTAAGGAAAACAAGAACCAAACAATACAGCAAATAAGGAATATCAACAAGGGCACTCCCGAGGTACCGCCTCATAGTCCCAAATCGTTAAAACAAATCACAGTGTTTCCTTATATCACTGCGAGAGCCCTTATATTTGGTTTTTGAAAATTCATTTTACCGAAATAGCATCCCGCGTTTTACCCACCTTATCATACTGCATAGCTTCTGGTAGTTCCCCTACTAGCCACGCGTATCAAGCGCACCTTATCTCACCGCATGTGTTTGAACGCCCAGACCTTATATGCGTATCAATAATCACAACGACACGACAAAAACCTCGTGCAACAATAACAACCGCACAGCAGAAACCTCGTGCAAATAATAACAACCGCATGGCAGAAACCTCATGCAAACAATCAAACAATCACCTCAATAATAATACGAAAGCCAAAACACAACAACTGAATAAATGATATTCCGAGGATAGCAATTTCAAGTAAAGAATTTCCATAGTAGTAATGAATACAGAAATCAAGAAAAGCAAGTAATTAAAATAAACATGTGATACAAGTTGCAAATAGGAGATAAGACAAGTAAACATGTGAAATTAGGCTAAACATGATGACTATAACGTGCTAAAGTAACTCAATTATGGCATAAAAAGGAAACTATGTTGCAAAAACCGGAATTTCAACATTTAGCCCATATGCGCACTCGTCGCCTTGTGTACACGGCCTTCACATATCACAAATTATCACCAAAATGCCAAATCTTAAGGGAACTTCCCACACACAAGGTTAGACAAGTCACTTACCTTAAACCACGCTCAATCAATCAATTAGAAGGCCTTTCCCTCGATTTTCCAACTCCAAATGACTCGAATCTAGCCAAAACAATTTCATACTATATATATAGCTATGGGAAACTAATATAAGTAATGAGATAATAATTTTAGCAAAGAATTGAAAACTTGAAAAGGTCACCCTGGGCCTTGATCTCGTTCAATTTCACTCCTCAATTCGAGGTTATGAAAACGGTCGATGCAATAATAGTACCCAACAAGAGTCGGGGTCGAATTCCGCAGGGAGCTAATGAGTGGGAGTTAGTAGTATGTATCGTATAGTTGGTATATCTAAATTTGCACTTCTTGCAAAATTGGGTTGTTTTAAAGTTTAAACTAAACTACAATTGCAATTTAAGAAATAGAACTAGGAAATTATTTTTTGTTGATTTTCAAATGTTGTAAAAAGTCTAGGGCCATGACCTCCACCTAGGTGTTTGCCTAATGGGATATAAACGTTAAAGCTTATTTTATTGGCCGGGGTGTATTATAGCTATCAACACTCAATACCTCTCGGTCAGAGAGTGATTTTGCCCAATTTGGCTTTCTCAAATCCAAAGGGGTATTGGACAAAACAGTTGATAAAAGCTCAAGTCGGATTGTTACAATATCTAGGTTCAACCCTTTAATTGGGCTTATCAATCTCTCGATTGACCCAATTTCTTGTTGGCCAAGTTTTCCTAGACTAAGTCTCTCTTTCTCAAGTAGAGACCAAGTCAAGTAGGCATGAACTAATATTTGCAACCATTAATTCCACAAATAAAAGCAAGAACAAGGCTAAATAATGAACACCCAACCATAAACAAGTATTAAATTAAACACCCATTAAATTTACACACTAGAGTTGGGTTACAACCCTAGTGAAAATCTAGCTACTCATGCTTGAAATGGAAGAAATAGAAGAAGAAATGATAATTAAACTCATATTGCTAATTAAAATGATAAAATCTATGTTCAAATAGTTCAAAATATGAAAAACTACTAAAAAGAGTAAAAGGAAATGGCTACTGTAGCAGTTGATGTCAAAAGTTAACCCAAAAATGTGAAACTTGTCTATTTATACAGAGCTGGAAATTTCGGACAAAAATGACCTCTCGGAGGTTCAGCGGCCGCACAATTCTATGTGCGCTCCGCACTTTTCTTCAGCTTGACAGGATTGGAAGTCTGTGGCCGCATAATTTTGAACCGCGGCCGCAATACACTCTTCCTGCGGGCCGTAGAATTGTAACTGCGGCCGCACCTTGCTCTTCTGCGGTCTGCACAATTGTATCTGCGGCCGCATAGTTCTTCTTCTGCGGCCACACAATTGTTGTGCGATCCACACTTCTAGGAGACTTGGAATGCATCTTCTCTGAACTTTGCTTCTGGCTCAGCTTTTTGCGACTGCAAATTTATGTGCGGACCGCACTTTGTACTAGTCTCTGATGGAAATTCTTTCATAATTTGCGGCCGCAGATGATATTCTGCGGTCCGCACAATTGAGCTTTTGTGCCTTTTTGTCCTTGAGTTCAGATTACTCCTTCTTGAGTTGGATTTCATCTCGGAAGTTCATCTTCCAATATTCCTGCAATTAAGCACATTTCATCAGTTTTCATGAAGACAATCAAACGCTTTTGGACTAAAACGAAAACTAAAAGGCGCTAATAAATAGTCAAAATTCTCACTTACCAGGTCCGCCTCTCGTAACCCGACAAAAATTATAAAATATGAACACCCATTTGATATCAAGTCCAACTATATAAGAATTATCCAAATCCGACCTCATTTAGCCTTTCAAAATTCAAAAACTTGGTCTAAGAACTTCTACAATATTTCCTCAATTTTAAACTCCAAAATCATAATAAAAAGGTGTAATTAACAGTAGATTCATGGAAATTAATCAAAAACGAGTCAAGAACCCTTACCCAAATGCTTCCTCTGAAAATCCCTCAAAATCTCGCCTCAATCCGAGCTCCCAAAGTCCCAAAATAAAAATGAAATCAAACCCTCTATTTCCCCTTTTCAGTCCAGTTATGTCGCACCTGTGACTTTACTGCCACGACCGCGGCTCCGCACCTGCGGAAAATCATCGCAGGTGCGGATGCCACTTGAGTCCACAGAGTCCGCTTCTATGAGCCATTGGCCGCACTTGCGGAAAAATGTGTCGCACCTGCGACTACAGTCGCTCCTATGCATCTTCTCACCGCAGAAGCGAAGCTGCTTCTGCGGAACCTTTTTCGCACCTGCGAGCCCTGGCCTGGGCTGCCTTCCCCGCCTCTATGTTCCCTCACTCGTACATGCGATTCCACACCTGCGGCCAACCACTCCGCTGGTACAGTGACACTAGAACTGGAAGCTTCAGCATTTGCACAAGTCCAAATTTTGTTCTGATATCAATCCGAATCACCCCCGAGGCCCCCGGGACCTCAACAAAATATACCAACAAGTCCTAAAACACGATACGAACTTAGTCGAGGCCTCGTATCACCTCAAACAATATCAAAAAACACGTATCGCACCCCAATTCAAGCCTAATGAACTTATAGACTTTTAACTTCTACATTCGATGCCAAACCCTATCAAATCAAGTCCAATTGACCCCAAATTTTGCACAGAAGTCATAAATGATATTATGGACCTACTTCAACTTCCGGAACTGAAATCCACCTCGAAATCAAAAAGTCCACTCACGGTCAAACTTTCCGAAAATCTTTTAACCTTCCAACTTTCGCCAATTAACGCCGAAAAGACCTATGGACCTCCAAATCAACATTCGGACACGCTCCTTAGACTCAAATCCCCATACGGAGCTATTGGAACCATCAAAACTCTATTCCGAAGTCGTCTTGACACAAGTCAAACTACGGTCAACTCCTACGATTTAAACTTCCAATTTAGGGACTATGTGTCCCATTTCAGTCCGAAACCAAACCCCAAGCCTCCTGGCAAGTCACATAACCACAGTATAACACATAGAAGGCAATAAATAGAGGGTCGGGGTATACACTCAAAATGACCGGCCGCGTCGTTACATAAGAAAAGGCAAAGAAATACAAACAGAGCACGGAATTCATCATTCTTTCATCTAAGGCTGTGGCCTGTGGCGGGCCTGGCGGGCCTGGGCCTGAGGCGGGCCCGG
>MCJB01000841.1:1786-17279 GCA_002018475.1 Nicotiana obtusifolia | reverse complement strand
CGACGGGAGGGGTCAGTTTCGCGGTTCGCTTTTCCATTTCGCGAACCGCGTTTCTGTCGTATTTTTCGCCTGGGCTCACTGTCCGTGTTCGCGATGGCCTTGTTGATTTCGCGAACCGCTTTTCCCATTTCGCGGTTCGCTTTCCTTCACTTTGCCATCGCTTTTTCGACAAGAGGCCAACCCAGGCTTCTGCCTCACTTCGCGACAGATTCGCGATCCGCATGTGTGTTTCGCGGATCGCGTTTTTGACATTGGGAACGCTTTTTGTCCCTTTTGTTCTTTTCCTTATTATTTTCAACTCTTTTCAATACTTTCTTGCTTTTGAGCCCTTACACATATACCATATCATAACTCAACTAGTAGATAATATTACACTCTTACGCCTTTCGTCCATTTTGTTTTCCCGCCCTTTTTTTTCTTAAAAATTTTCAATATATTTCAACCATTCTTCTTATTCTTAGGCCCATACACACTTACCACATTACGGCATAATCACATAGGTGAATTTACGGGGTATCACAATTAAGTTTAAGTTAAAGGAAAACATAACCAATCCAAACCCTTGTCTTGAGTGAGGATTGAATGGTGAATCCTTGTGCTCTTGCTTCTCCCACTTCTCCTTAGCCTCTTTGGGTCTAAATTATGTTAAACATCCTCAAAATACCGTTTTTCCATCTATATATACCAAGTAGGGTCGGACCCAAACAAACACACCTTCTCCTTCGCGAAATAGGACTCTTCCCGAAATAGGACATGCGCGATCGCGCACCTGGAGACATGCTCGCGCATTTTGCATGGTACACTGCCTTAACTGTGCGCCCAGTGCACGCTCGTGCACTTGGGTGACGCGCTGCCCAATTTTTTGTTTCTCTCTTTGATGCACTGGTGTGCATTGATCCTCGAACTCAATCCCAAGTTAATCCTTTGGCTTTTACTCAGACTTCAAAGCTCCAAAATAGGGTGAATTCATTCCATGACATCTACACCGCCCGAAATCACTCATACAAGGCATAAAATATATTATTAGTGCAAAACACTAGAGATTAAAGCTCAAACTCAATTAAAGTGCAGTAAATTAGAGTGTGACAACAAACTAAAACACACAACTATAGCCTACCATCAGCTGCTAATGTACACATGCTCAAGATTTGGAGGCTTTACTTTATATGACGTATCTTGTGACATATATACGGATCACCAATGTCTTTAGCTTCTGTTTCAACAGAAAGATTTGAACTTGAGGCAGCAGAGATGATTAGAGGTCTTGAAGGATTATGTTGTAGCTGACGCCTTGAGTAGAAAGGTGAAGAGCATAAAGAGTTTGGCATTTGTTCCAGTTGTGGAGATACCGTTAGCCATGGATGTTCAGGATTTGGTCAACATGTTCATGAGGTTGGATATTTCGGAGCCTAGCAGGGTATTTGCTTGTTGTGTGTCACAATCGTTTATGTTTGAGCGCATTAAGGCTCTCCAGTATGATGATCCCCACTTGTTTCTCCTTAAGGACACGGTACAACGAGGTGGTGCTAAGGAGGTGACTATTGGTGATGATGGGGTTTGAGTCTTCAAGGTCGGATCTGTGTTCCTAATAGGGATGGTTTGAGGAGTTGATTCTTGAGAAGGCTCAAAGTTTGCTGTATTCTACAAAGATGTATCGTGATTTGAAGAAGCATTATTAGTGGAGAAGGATAAAGAAAGACATTGTGGAGCATGTTGCACGACGTTTAAACTATCAACAAGTCAAGTATGACCATCAGAGACTAGGTGGTTTGCTTCAGAGGTTAGATATACCGGAGTGGAAGTGGAAACATATCACTTGATTTTGTGGTTGGGTTGCCACGGACCTTGAGGAGATTTGATGTTATATGGGTCTATGTGGATAGATGACCAAGTCTGCACATTTTATTCTAGTCATGACTTCCTACACTTCTGAGCAATTGGCTCGGATTTATCTTAGAGAGATCGTCGCCTGCATGTATGCACGTGTCTACCATCTCATATCGAGGCACTCAGGTTACATCATACTTTTGGAGAGTTGTGCAGCATGAGTTGCGCACACAGTCTGATTTGAGCACTGTGTTTCACCCTTAGGGGGACGGGCAGTACGAGCGGACCATTCAGATCTTGGAGGATATGCTGAGAGATTGTGTCATTGATTTCGGGGGTCAGTGGGATCAGTTTCTACCGTTAGCAGAGTTTGCCTACAGCAACAGCTACCAGTTGAATATCTAGATGGCTCCGTATGAGGCTTTATATAGGAGGCGATGTCGTTCTCTGGTTGGTTGGCTTGAGCCTGGTGAGGCTAGATTGTTGGTCACCGATCTAGTTCGTGATGCTTTGGAGAAGGTGAAGTTGATTCAAGAGCAGCTTCATCAGCGCAGTCCAGGTAGAAAAGTTATGCTAATAGGAAGGTTCACGATGTATCTTTCATAGAGGGTGAGAAGGTTCTTCTCGAGGGTTCTCCTATGAAGAGTGTGATGAGGTTCAGGAAGAAGGAAAAATTAAGCCCTCGGTACATTACTCCATTTGAGGTTTTGGAGAGATCATGTGAGGTGGCTTACAGGCTTGCTTTTCCACCCATCTTGTTAGGAGTTCATCCGGTGTTTCATGTTTCCTTGCTTTAGAAGTATCATGAGGATTAGTCACATGTGTTAGATTTTAGTTCATTGCAGTTGGATGAGAAACTGGCTCATGAGGAGGAGCATGTGGCCATTTTGGATAGACAGGTTTGGAAGCTGAGGCCGAAGGACATTGAGTTGGTGAAGGTTTAGTAGAGAAGTCAACCGGTCGAGGAGGTGACTTGGGAGACGGAGAATGATATGTAGAGAAGATATGATCATCTTTTTGGCACTCCAGGTATGTTTCTAAAGTCATTCGAGGATGAACCTTTGTTTAAGAGGGGAAGAATGTAGCGACCCGGTCGGTCATTTTGTCTATTTGAGCCTCATTTCCCTATTTGATGCTTTTCATATGTGTTTTTATTGTTTTGTGATTTGCAGGGATGGTTGGTTTGGCTTTGGGAAGGTTCGGGAGTGATTTGGAACACTTAGTGTTATTTTTGGAAGCTTAAGTTGTAATAGTTGACCGAGGTTTGACTTTTGTGTAAACGACCTCAATATGGTATTCTAATGGTTCTAATAGGATCATATGGCAATTTTGGACTTAGGTGTATATTCCGAATTAGATTTGGAGGTTCCAAGAATATTTTGGTGCTATATGGCGAAAGTTGGCAATTTTTTTTTTTTTTGGTTAAAGAGATCTTTATTGATGTAAGTTAGATAAAATTTACAAAAAGGGAGGGGGACATGAACCTTACCTCCCCAAAAAAGCAAATGTACCTTGTTTCATAGTTACAAAAATGCAAAAGGTGTCCATTAGGTACAAGGTGTATCCGACCTAGATTAAAATAGTGTTTATCTATCTTATATATATGATAGATAAACATCTGTACAAAATCAAAGTGAAATACATCTAGGTCGCCCATTCTATCCATGTGTGTTTCTACTTCTAATTGACTTGGTGTGCTGGTGCTGCAGCTGCTGGACTCCTGTTTTGTCTGGGATGTGTTGCTGTCTCTTTCGTCGAAGATTACATGAGGGAATTGCTCTGCTGCTGAAAAGGGTTGATTCAAAGATTGCCCTGTTTTGGCCATTTGAGAGTAACTTTGCTGATTGTGTTTCATATCTCTGACTGTACTGCGAAAGTTGCTGTTTTTATAGGTAGGAGGTAATTGATGCAATTGCATTAGGATGAGCATCGAAGGTGCTAATATCACACAATGCAATTGCATGAATGGCCTACTCCTATGTGAACAATTTGGGGCTGTGCTGCTTGTGTTGTTCGTCTGTTGTATAATATGTCTTTCTAGGATTCTCATTTTTTTTTTTTTTTTTTAACACACTTTATTTTGTATATATAAAAGAATTCCCTTTTTTTGTCTGATTCTGTTCTGAAATTTCCTATTTGCAAACTTTCCTGCCTCCCAGGCTTAGTTAAGACTTAGCTTATTTCCCAATAGATTTTCTCCTTTCTTGGCCGATTGGATAAGGCTAAAGCCTCGAAAGGGGGTCGAGATTTGCCTTGATAGGTCTTATTCCTTTTCGAATTTTGTTAATTCGACATGGCCTTAGCCCGTTAAGAAATCAGATCTGTCTTAACATATCTCAACTCGATTCTGCCTTAGCCCTTTATAAATTGGGATTTGCCTAAGTAGGTCTTACTTCCCTTCGAGTTTCATTAACTCGATACAGCCTTGGCCTTTCAAAAAATTAGGGTTTGCCTTAATAGGTCTTATTCCCCTCTGATTTCCGCGCGGAGTTCTGAACAATGTTAGTTTTCGACAATGTAATAAAAATCGAAGATAAGAATACTCATACGAGCCTAAAGCACTATTCAGTGGTATTAGCATGTTATCATGCTCAACCTGGAGGTGTACTAGGCTGGTATAAGAAATTCTTACAGATTAAAACAACCAATGGCAACAAGAAACAGAAGGAAAACAGCAGCCACATCCTCAACTCCCACACAAGAAACAGAAGCAGCAGAGACACCCATGAACAGAGAACAATCAGCAGCCCCAACAATCCAAATCCACACAGGAGTAGGCCATTTATGCAATTGTATTTACTAATGCAATTGCATCAATTGCCTCCTGCCTATAAAAGCAGTAAATTTCACATCACAGACAAAGAGAGCAACAACCAACAATGCAACTTTCAAGGGATCATTATCAAGGAATCAGAAACAGAACCACACAAGAACAGAATGGAAGACCTGGAAACACTCCACTTTGATTTTGTACATATGTCTATCTACCGTCCATGTAAGATAGATACACATTACCTTAACCTAGGTTGGACACATTTGGTACCTAATGGACACCTTTTGTATTTTTGTATCTATAAGACTAGGTACATTTACTTCTTTGGGGAGGTAAGGTTCATGTCCCCCTCCCTTTTTGTATATTTTACCCAGCTGATTTAAATAAAATCTCCTATTAACCAAAAAAAAAAAAGTAATAAAAATCGAAGTGGCCCTTGGCTCAGAGACAAAATATCGGTGCCAAAGAGCTTTTATTAGCATTCATGTGCTTGTACAATTTTGCTTAAGGGGTAGATCAATCTACTTGGGCACGGTACTTTCGACCGTTTGACCCTTACATTGGTTCTTAATGATCTATGAGGAGTCCCCCCGAATTGACGTAGCTAAGCAAAGATTCGAAGTAGACAAGCAATCTCCAGATATTCAAGGTCGATCGAAGTTGTGCACCAAATATTATTATCTTTGATAAGCGACCGATCCAAGTTAACATGATTCCTGGTTGCCTCATTAAAAACCTTGCCGTAAAATCCAATTTGGGACAAAACCGGTCGAAGGGAAAAAGAGTGCAACGCGTGCTTTCAGTCATAATATCCTGTGCTTCGAGGTTTTATTCAATACCTACAGATGTTAGTAACATAAAACAAACAAATGAAAAACGAAATTTCTTACCTTAACAATAGCATCGTTTCAGGTGGCTCACGTTCCAATTGTTTGGCAGCTGTTTGCCATCCATGGTTCTAAGCTTGTAAGATCCCTTTCTGATAACCTTCAGGATAATGTAGGGCCCTTCCTAGTTTGGTCCTAGCTTCCCTTCGTTCGAATCTCGAGTGTGGGGTGTGATTCTTCTGAGTACCAAGTCCCCAACGTTGAAGTATCGAAGATGGGCTCTTCGGTTGTAATACCTCTCAATCTTTTGTTTTTGTGCTGCCATTCGAACAAAGGCTGTTTCACTTCTCTCATCCAATAATTCTAGATTGATGTTCATAGCTTCTCGGTTCGACTCTTCAGTTGTGTATCGGAACCTGATGCTTGGTTCGCCTATTTCGACAGGTATTAATGCTTCAGCACCGTATACCAGGGAGAATGGACTGGCCCTAGTGCTGGTTTTCTCGGTTGTGCGATATGCCCATAGAACTTCGGGCAGTATTTCTCTCCATTTTCCCTTTGCATTGGTTAAACTTTTCTTCAAGTTACGAATTATGGTTTTGTTGGTCGACTCAGCCTGTCCGTTGCTGCTGGGTGATATGGCGTCGATAATATTCTCTTGATCTTGTTTTCTTCGAAGAACTTCGTCACTTTGCTGCCAATGAATTGTTTGCCATTATCGCACACAATCATTAACCATCCGATAATCATACCAAACCCTCCTGCCCCAACATCATCCTCATCAAGGAATTCAATCTTCTCTATTAGATCACATGAAGGATAAGGAAGATCGCCAAGGAGAGTTTTAACCTTGGCACTAGGCTCTTTGTTAACTTGTTTCCCGACTTCTGTGTATTTTTCCGCGCCCTTTCCTTCTTAGACAACAACCAAACCCATAGGAAAATAAAGAGAAAAATGAGTACTAAAAACCAATTTAAATATTGCAGTAACAACTGGTTCTCTAATACAAGTGAGAGGATCGCTTGCAGCCTCATCAATTTTAGCACGAGGCAGTACTACAGGGAATCCAATTGATGTTCTGCAAGGCTTGAGGACTTGTTGGCCACAGAGCTCTAAATTGCCAATGACTTGTTTCAATAGGTACTCAGAACTCCAACATCTGGAATCTCACACAAGAAGAAATTGGTCGACAAGTAGAGAAGGGGAAGGTGTCTGAGACGATCAAGAGAAGAAGGTAAAGCACCCCTAAGTGGATTACTCCATAAGTCTAATATGGCCATCATTGCTTGAAGATAGTTTGCCCTGAGGTATATGGCTCTGAGTACTGCACAACTGCCAATCTCATTAGGAATCACGGGCATGCAGACTGTTTTCATCAAGTGCCAATCTCTGCAATCTGGTGAGTTTACCGATGCTGGAAGATATAATTTCTCCAAGTTGCATATAGAGTAAGCTGATAGCTTGAACTCTTTGGTCACTGGGATGGCAAGAAATGCGGGTCCACCCACAAAGTGACTTATCCGAATTATTACATTTGCTCAAAACATTTTTGGTTTCATTTCCAACAACATAAAAACCATCTGGGATGAGAGAAGAGAGCTTTTACTTACAATGGTCGTCGTAAAGAGAGCTAAGAAGATCGAAATCCACAGACCCATTTCGGTTTCTTGAGCCAAGTCGTAGATTTGAGCTTGGTATTCACCGCAGAAGAGTAGTCCTCGAGTTCAAGACTACCCTCCCGTTTGGCCATAAATTTTGGCAACTTGTTTTGAAAATATTTTTTAAAAACATTGTTTGTTCATGGAATATGATCAGTTTTTGAAAAAATATTGAATTTTTTTTTTCTAAGTTCCTATAATCTAGTTTAGGATAGTTTTTGGGTGAAAATTTTTCCATTCACAAAACTTCAAGTTTTTTCAAACCAAATGCATGTCCAAACACAACATCAGCTTCCAAAAATTATTTTTCAATACAACCTCAAAAACTCTTTATTTCAAGTTTCAACCAAATCTATGTCCAAACGCTAGCTAAGTGTCTAAGTGCTAGGTGGTGTGGTAGCAAGTTCACCAACTAAGACAAATCTTGAAAGAGTAAAGCTATAATGAAGATAATGGTGGGGTTTTGATAGAAGAAATTGTGATTATTATAGTTCTTACATGTAGAAAATCCATAATACTGAAATTTCAAGCACGAAATGAGAAATGTGAGAGTGTGTTAATTTTAACCATATGGGTTCACCATTATTCTTGCTCAGTTTCATGGGTCCAAAACTTGTGGAAATGCTTTGTAAACAGAAGTCCTCAGCAACCAACTGTACCAGTAGCTAGCTTGGTTTGAAGGTTATGTTTTTTCTCATTATTATTTTAATTGTCATATTCTTTTCAGTCAGCTTGATCCTTGCATACTGGAGAAAAGATATCTAGCTTTACATAATGTTCAACATATACAACTCTCCAACAAATCAAGGGAAAATGTTATTTACTAGAAAGTTCTATATGTTCTGAATTCGCAGTACAAACATCCATCAGTAGTAATACCATAAGCAACCATATAGTCTACAGGAATGCCATTTTAGAACCAAGAAAAAAAGGGTCACCCAAGACCAAAAATGTAGAGGTGAAAGGGCTATTTTAACAAAATGAAACAATCTAACTTGGAAAACAAATGCAGCAATTATGAATGAATGAACAAACCTCACAGTTATTTTCGGTAGAAGATGAACATATACTACTACTATGGTAAAGCAGTAAAGCTCCATGAAGTGAAGTCCTCACACCATCATTTGCAGGAATACATATGTCTCTCACTACTATCTCCTGTCAATGTTAAGGCACCTATCTGCATTCATACGAACCATAATTCTTCAACCACTTCCTAGTTCTCTGTTTAAGTAATCAATAAACATCCTTTTTGCACTATCAGCGTCTGAAGGAGGGGGTGGCCCGCTCAAGCTTGTCTGTCCAGCAAGCTTGATGAAAGTTCTTCGTAGCCTACGCAGCTCTGGCAAGCTAACAGATCTCGAGATATCAACAGTAGGTAATCTTGGACCAAGAGATACACCACTGAGAGGACCCCCAAGAGCATGGGACTGAGCTTCCACAATAGCATTTGTAACTTCTTGCGTCGCCCTGTCCATCTCATATAAAGAATTTGCCTCAGAACCACGTGCACTTTGTGTTGCAATGGTTGGCTGTAGAATCTTAACATCCCTTGTTTTAGAATCCACTTTTTTTGTTAGATAGCTAACAGCATCAACTATAGCTGTAGACAATTTATCAATTCCATCTTTAGCAGGCCATAACTCAAATAATGGAGAATCCCATCTATTTTTGCTATCTGGTCTTTCAAATCTTCTTACAAGATCCTCAAATACATTTTCATCATAAGATGGTTCTCCTCTCTCATGACGTTCTCCGTTCCATATTCTACAAGATTCCTCATCAACATCACAATGGAGGACACAATATCTAATCCCCGCTGCTCTAGCCAAACACCACAATTCATATCTATATCCCTTGATGCTATTCAGGGAATCCACTATAACTATACTGTTCTTTGACAAAGATCTATCAACTTCAGACCTTAACACGCCTCTTAAGTTCTTTTCCTCGGTCATGTTCACATAACTTTGGTTGCGACTAAGATGAAACGAAGTCTCATCAATAGTTCTCACTGACGTCCTTGATTCTGTTTCTTTAAGCGCTTCAGCTAAACAAGTTGCAGCTGTTGATTTCCCGCTACATGGTTGACCACAGATAACAACCAATGCCATCTACGGCAACAAAAAAGAACAAGATATTTAACTTACCAAGGTAGCTTCACCATAAAACAACAGTGGAAAGTTTTATTTGCAAATTGCAACATTAAGGCAGAGAAATGATAACAAAATTTCGGGAAAGAACGTGTCTTGGGATAATTGACGTCAACTTAAAATAATGAGAATGTAAATATTTATAAAGAAAGTGTGCAATAAAGATCATAAGCATAGGAAAGACATGTATGGATGGATCTGCAAATGATTTAATGAGCTTAGTATTAAAACTAATAGTCAGGAAGACAATATTAATAGTCTAGTGATAAGAGAGCAGCTTCTAATGTGGGGGCTAGCTTCACAGGGTCGAACACTGCTGCAGACAAAAGCTTTGGTATTTAAGTGGAGAAGAGTGGAATTATCGACCGAGTTTCTGATCCTGCTACAGATAATCTAAAACTCATAGCAATAAAGTTGGAAGACTTCGCGACCATCAAACCTCTACAATAATTATCAGGTTTGCCTTAATCTCAAATAAGTTGGAGTTGGCTGTATGAATTCTCAACATCTATACCGCACTACTCGGACACAATTCATTCCAAATAGCAAATAAATTAGGCTCTCTAGAACGCTAACACCATTGGACTAAGCTTTAATCGCGAATAACTGATCCATCGAACCACTATAAATCATTAAAAAAAGGAAAAAGAAAATCAGAATATCTACCTTATGGGTGTTGTCCAAAAGCTTGTGAGAGTGGAGGAGAAAAGTTGGTTAAGTTAAAGAAGAGAAAGTAGAGAATGGGAGAGAGATAGAACTAGGGTTTATGGTGTTGCTTGCCGATGTTCCAACAATGTCTTTGATAGGCCTTCGCCCTTCTGACGGGTATATATTTAGGAAAACCCGACCCGAACTCCAGTGTTTCAGTGTCGATGGGAGCTCAGGCAAGGTTCTTTTACTTTTTTGTATTTATTTATAAACTGTGTCGATGGGAGCTCAGGAACTAGTTAGGTAGCCCCCGCTTCACAAAGTCAAACATATCTCTTTGTAAATTTAATTGAGTTCATAAATAAAGTAGTAACTATTATCTCTTTAAATTTAATTGAGTTCATAAACAAAGTAACTATTAAAAATGATAGATAATATTAGCCCAAGAAAAGTGCCTATATGAGGTCGAATTCGATCACTTGCATAGGGAATATCAGTTTCGAATTCATACGACTGGCGTCGATTGGAGTCACTGCTCAATGGTCCGAGATCGAGACATCGAGATGTGAAGGTCAAGATCGGATGCCATCGGAACGGAGCTTGAAGCCAAGGCGCCTGAGACGAGATCACTGAGGTCGATTAGGGTAAAGCACCCTAGGGTAAAATCATCAGATTTGCGTAACTGAAGGACCAGAAATCCAGTGATACGTAAATATCTCGGCGGGAATCACGGCAGAAATCAATAAAGACGTTGAAACCATTAATTCTAAGGATTTTTTACCTTGTGGATAGATTTTTTACCTTATATAAAACTCATTCCCCTCCCTATATAAAGGGGCAACACAATTGTAAAAGGACATCATACAACGAACGATCAATGCACAAAAAACCACAGTCTGTTCTAGTTATTTTTTCGATCTATCTGCTTCATATTTTATTATAGAGGATTCTACCAAAGTAAAGTTACTCTATATTGGGGGTTTGCTTTCTTTCTTATTTATTGAATTCAGTCTCTATTTTCGTTCATTCTTTATATGTACATTTAATTGTTATCCATAGCCAAGGGTAAACAGTTTGGTGCCCACCATGGGGCTAAGGATAATAGTGAACGTTTGATACAATTTTCTGTCACACAAATTATTTTACGCTTGTTCTTTGGAGAATTTTGATTTCAGGTTACAATACAATCATGTCACACTCACAATCTGTGCCTCCATACGTCGATGGCGAGTTTGACCACCAGGGTGAAAACAACAATGTGGCACCCGGTGATGAAGCTCCAATTGACGCTAATTCACAAATGGCGGTCGATGTGGATAGGGCTACTGGCCCATCAAACAGTGTTCGTAGAGAATACTGTTCAACAACTCAAAACGACGAAGGGGACAGGATTAACCTCAGGATGATCTTCAACATGTTCAAGCCCAACAAGCGGCCATTGCCCAATTGCAAAATTGGAGCCAACTTTCGAATAAGATTGAGGCCGGCCCCTCTCAGGAAACCATCCCCGAAAATGAACCAATCACAGAGGAATCGAGCGAAGGCGGATCGGGGGCAAATGTCGAGATCATGAAGATGCTCGAGGAGCTGACCAGACGAGTCGAGTCTGGCGAGAAGAAGATCGAGGCCAACGACAAAAAAGTGAAGACATATAATTCGAGGGTGGATCAAATCCCAGGAGCACCCCCGATATTGAAAGGCTTAGATTCCAAGAAATTCGTACAGAAACCTTTCCCGTCAAGCGCCGCTCCAAAATCCATATCGAAGAAGTTTCACATGCCGGAAATTCCCAAATACAACGGGACATCTGATCCAAACAATCACGTGACAGCGTATACGTGCGCCATAAAGGAAAACGATTTAGAAGACGATGAGATCAAATTCGTTCTCCTGAAGAAATTCAGGAAAACCTTGTCAAAGGGGGCAATGACTTGGTATCACAATTTGCCCCCGAATTCCATCGATTCTTTTTCCATGCTCGCAGATACCTTCGTAAAAGCACATGCAGGTGCCATCAAAGTGGAGACGCGGAAATCGGACCTGTTCAAAGTTAGACAAAAGGATAACGAGATGCTTAGGGAATTTGTATCTCGTTTTTAGATGGAACGGATGGACCTGCCACCGGTCAATGACGACTGGGCTGTACAAGCTTTCACCCAAGGACTCAACGCCCGAAGTTCAACGGCTTCACAGCAGCTTAAACAGAGCTTGATTGAATATCCGGCCACTACATGGGCAGATATACACAACCGATACCAATCAAAGATCAGAGTCCAGGACGACCAACTTGGAACCCCTTCCGGATCCACTTACCCTATTAGAACTCATGATAGGGTTCGAAGGGATATTTATCGAGAACCAAGATCGAGCAGAGACAGGCATCGACCATATCCTAGGGACAGGAAAGTCATTCCAGGAAGGCAGGGCTCCCCGAGATGAGAAAGGAGGAATGATCATAATCGGAACAACCGAGGACCTTTGATGAGAAACAACTTCGAGAGAACCACTGGTCATTGAGAAACACCGCGACTATCGAAATACAACTTCAACGTAGATTCAGCTACTCTCGTGTCGGCCATCGGTCGTATTAAAGACACTAAGTGGCCTCGACCGCTTCAATCGGACCCTGCCAAGAGAGACCCCAGTTTGATATGCAAGTATCATGGAACGCATGGGCACAAGACAGAAGATTGTCGACAGTTGAGAGAGGAGATGGCACGGTTGCTCGAAAATGGGCACCTTCGAGAGTTTTTAAGCGATCGAGCCAAAAACCATTATGGGAACAGGAATAAGCCAGTGAACCGGAGGTGCCTCAGCACACATTCAATATGATCATCGGCGGGGTAGATGCACCCCAAGGTCCGGTATTAAAACGTACTAAGATATCCGTCACTCGGGAACAACGCACTCGGGATTATGCGATGGAGGGAATCTTGCATTTCAGCGAGGAAGATGCAGAAGGAATCATGCAACCTCATAACGACGCGTTAGTGATATCGGTTCTTGTACATAAAACGAAGGTAAAACGCGTACTAGTCGATCCTGGTAGTTCGGCCAACATAATCCGGTCATGGGTTATCGAACAGCTCGGGCTAACCGACCGAATTATCCCTGTGGTTCGGATTCTCAATGGATTCAACATGGCGTGCGAAATGACCAAAGGCGAAATAACATTACTGGTAAACACTACCGGTACCATTCGAGAAACAAAATTCTGCGTGATTGACGGAGACATGAGGTACAACACCCTGCTCGGGAGACCGTGGATTCACGATATGAGAGCGATACCCCATACACTTCACCAAGTGCTGAAATTCCCATCGACTGATGGGATTGTAACAGTTTACGGGGAACAGCCTGCCGCGAAAGAGATGTTCGCAGTAGAAGAAGCAGTACCGATACCAACAGCTCCTCCCCAAAGGGTCAAATAGCAATCACAGGCATCGCCTTCGACAAACGAAGGTGAACAACAGCATCTCGAAGATGATGAATACGGGGTCCCCGGTCATTCATCAGTCCCGATGAATCCGACGAAACTAAATCAACGATCGAGGAACTCAAGCAAATTTCACCCCGAGAAGACTCGCCGGATCGAAAGGTATACCTGGGCTCGGGCCTAAGTTCCGAGCTCAGGACAAAACTTATACAATTTCTTATAGCTAATGAAGATTCTTTTGCTTGGTCCCATCTCGACATAACATGTATACCAGCGGAAATCACGACCCACAAACTAAGCATCGATCCGAAATTCCGGCCGGTCAAGCAAAAAAGGAGGCCTCAATCCAAAGTCAAACAAGCATTCATCAAGGATGAGGTAACTATAATTTTAAATATAGGGTCCATTCGGGAAGTTAAATACCCAGAATGGTTAGTAAACGTAGTTGTAGTCCCTAAAAAGGGAAATAAATTAAGAATGTGCCTAGATTATAAAGATTTAAACAAAGCATGCCCTAAAGATTCTTTTCCTTTACCCAATATCGATCGCATGATCGATGCTACTGCTGGCCATGAGACACTTAGCTTTCTCGATGCCTACTCTAGCTATAACCAAGTACGAATGGACCAGGATGATCAGGAAAAGATATCTTTCATCACTAAGTATGGTACATACTGTTATAACGTGATGCCATTCGGGTTAAAGAATGCGGGGGCCACTTATCAATGCCTAGTAAACAAAATATTCGAAGAACAACTAGGAAAAACAATGGAGGTTTATATTGATGATATGTTAGTTAAGTCCCTTCGAGCGGAGGACCATTTGAGCCATTTGCAGGAAATGTTCAGTGTGCTGAAACGGTACAACATGAAGTTGAACCTGGAGAAATGCGCATTTAGTGTGGGCTCGGGAAAATTTCTCGGTTTCATGGTCTCGAATCAGGGGATAGAAATCAACCCCGAGAAGATCAAGGCCATCGAAGACATTACAATTGTAGACAATGTAAAGGCCGTACAAAAGCTGACAGGCCGGATAGCCGCTTTGGGCCGATTCATCTCGAGATCGTTCGATAGGAGTCACCGATTTTTCAACTTGTTGAAAAAGAACAATTTCTCGTGGACTCCGGAATGTCAGCGCGCGTTAGAAGAACTTAAGAGGTACCTCTCTAGCCCACCTTTGCTGCATACGCCAAAAACAGGTGAGCGACTATACCTCTACCTTGCCGTCTCAGAAGTAGCGGTAAGTGGGGTCCTGGTTCGAGAAGAACAAGGTATGCAGTTTCCTATTTATTATGTTAGTAGAACCTTAGGTGAGGCCGAAACTAGGTACCCGCATTTAGAAAAATTGGCACTCGCTTTATTGAGTGCCTCTAGGAAATTAAAACCCTACTTCCAATACCATCCCATTTGTGTAGTAACGACTTACCCACTGAGAAATATAATGCACAAGCCCGAGCTATCCGGCCGATTGGCCAACTGGGCTATTGATGTAAGCGGGTACGATATCGAGTACCGGCCCCGAACTGCGATTAAATCTCAAGTGTTGGCAGATTTCGTTGCCGATTTTGCACCGTCACTGATACCCGAGGTCTAGAGAGAATTAATGACCGAATCGGGGACTTCTTCGGGAGTGTGAACTCTGTTCACAGACGGCGCCTTGAACACAAGGGGATTGGGGCTTGGTATCGTGCTAAAGCCCCCAACTGGGAATACAATTCGACAGTCTATTAGGATTGCAAAATTAACTAACAACGAAGCAGAGTATGAAGTGATGCAAATAAATTTGATCAAGTGTTATCAATGCCATCTATGAACAAGACAAGAAAAGGCGTTGGATTCAAAATTGAACTTGTTCCTTTGTTTGATCGAACAGTTTGCAAGACCATTGTTGTCTTGAGGGTTGTTCGTATAGTATAGGTACTCCGTGACTTCATCAAGAAGGTAAGTAGACTAGTTCCTACTTGTTGTCTTGATAGTTCATTGAGCGTCTTGCTTCTATCTTTTTGTGTTCTTATTCCGCGTTTAATATTACATCAGTTGGTATCAGAGCTTGGAAAGGGTTTGTTCTTACAATCCCAATCCTGTTCTTCGTGCCTTAGTTTAGGTTCTATCTTTAATTTCGTTTTTGATTTATACAAAAAAAAAAAAAAACGTGAAAAAAAAAAAGAAAAA
>MCJB01000840.1:0-16623 GCA_002018475.1 Nicotiana obtusifolia | reverse complement strand
GTTGTTGCTGTCTACTGGACTGCTTTTTTATCCGTTAAAATCAATTGTCAACTACCTAGGTATGCTCGAATATTTTCGCGATTTAAATCAAGTTCTTACAAGTTCAATTTCCTGTTTATGTCGTTTGAATCATTTGTTCACAGTTAATGACTGTTCTTGCCTCGTTTGATTGGTTGTGGCTATGAAGTTTATTTTCAATCAGTTTATGATTTCTATGTCCAGTTTCAGTCATGGTCAAGCCTTAACTTCTAATAGACAATATTTAAATCTTTAAAATATCAAGGTGCGCCATACAATTAATAGCGACCATTAATGGCCCTCTTAAAAGTCAAACTAGTGAGCAAGCCTTTAACACTTCAAACTTAGGAAGTTTAATTTAACACGATTAAGTGTGTTGCCACTATGGGTACGGTTCCCGTGACATAGTGACAATACGAACTTCGGGGGTGCCTTTTAGGTGACCCGATTTAACAATTTAAATAGTGGATCCCTTTAAATTAATTCGAGGCGTGCCATGCCAAACAAAATCCGCAGATACATGGCCCTCATTACTTGAACATTTAGAAAAGTCGAGGTGCGCTATTTAGCAAAAAATTCATGGCCCTCGAAAAGTTAAAAACGCGTAGCTGCTTTAGGCGCGTTATTTTAATAATTAAATTTCCTAAATTTGGGTGCGCATTTATGTGACCCAAATCCAAAACCTCGATGTTTAATTAAAAAATGTTACAAATTACGGGTGCATTTATGTGACGTGATTCGTAACACATTTTGATTAACGTCGCAATCCTCCAATAATTGTAAAAAATAAAGCGGAGTAAAGTGAAAGGCACTATAGGATAATAACAAGTATTTAAAATCAGATAATAAGCCGATATAACAATAAAGCGACCGTGCTAAAACCACGGAACCCAAGGGTGCCTAATACCTTCCCGCGGGTTAACAGAATTCCTTACTTAGAATTTCTGGTTCGCGGACTTCTTATGAGAGTCAAACTTTTCCTCGATCTGGGATACCGGTGACTTGGAACACCAATTTAAATTTCCAAGTGGCCACTCTGAAAAATAATTCAATAATCCCATTTCGATTAAATGTCACTTTAATTGGAAAAACTCATTTTTATACATTTCCTCTCCTCGGGAGTGTACGAAAAGAGGTGTGACAAACTAGCATATCCTCCATTATTTCTTCAGGTATGATAGTGTTCTGATCTGCTAGCTGCAAGGATACAGGTATCGGCCTGATTTCTCCAATTTCTCCTTCTAATTTCCTGAAAATAGACAATGACATAAAATTAATAGAAGCACCTGATTCGCACAAAGATTTTTGAAATGTAGTACTTCCTAAAAAGAAAGGTATAGTAAAACTCCCTGGATCTCCACATTTTTAAGGGAGCTTATTTTGCAAGAGCACTACAATGCTCTGTCATCTTGACAACCGATGTCTCTTCCACTTTCCTCTTCTTGGACAATATCTCCTTCATGAATTTAGCATAATCTGGCATCTGTGAAAGCACCTCTATGAAAGGTATATTCACATGCACCTGCTTGAACACTTCTAGAAAGCTCTCGAATTGTTTGTCTAACTTCTCTCTTTTTTGCTTCTGGGAGAAAGGTAGAGCAAGCATGTATTTGCTCTCTTCAGTCTCATTATTTGTTGCATTATCATCTCTCTTCTTTTCTGAGCTCTAATCTTCCCCTTCTTCTTCAAGTCCTCATCTACCATCACTTCACCTTCTTGAATGTTGTTATTTTTCTATTGGTCCACAATCTCCACCTGTCTCTCAATCGGCTCATCCTTTTACTTTGCTATGGGATCCTTCAATACGTATCCACTCCTCAAAAACACTGCATTTATTGTCTTTTTTAGATTTCTTTCAGTATCAGCAGGGAGAGTTTCTAGAACCCTCTCAGACAATAGAGTAGCTAGCTGCTCAACCTGTCTTTCTAGGTTTCGAAAAGCCATGCCCTGTTCTTTGATATCTGCACCATGTTCTCATATAGCTGAGCTATAGGTTTCAAGTCTCTCATCTATCTTAATGATGAAGGCCTTCATTAGATCTTCCATGCTAGACTTATTAGACTGTGGAGGCGATATTTCAGCCTCTACTGATTTTGAAAGCCTGGAGCTCCTTGTACCTAGGTCTGGAGTTTATTCTGCTACCATAAATTCAAGCTACCGCTTAGTGAATTCCAAGAAAAGTCTGGGTGCCTCTGTCCCATAGGATTGAAATTATTAACACTCTGATAGTTGCCTCTATCAAAGCTTCCCATAGCATTTACCACTTCACTGCAGCTAAGGCCTGACACTCATGCGTTGGATGACCCATTCCACAGAAATCACAAACTGGTGATGGTTGGCTTTGGACCTTGGCTAAGGTCAGTTTTCTTATCTCTTTGGCCATGGTGTTTAGTTGGGCTTGCGTTGCGGTGTTAGAATCTACTTGATGAATCCCAACTGATCTTCTTCTATCATTACTCTCAGCAGGCCACTGGTTAGCATCTTCAGATAGTTCATTAAGAATTGTCACAATCTCATCAGGAGTCTTCTTCATTAAAGGACATCCGTTTGCACTGCTCAGAGTTTGTCGTGATGGAGGTTCCAAGCCATCCCAAAAGTCCTAGAGTTGTATCACTCGAAAACTATTTCAGTGTCCGTCTGGCAGAAGTTGTGAATTTCCCTTCTGCATTTCACTTTTTTTTGCAGCTGAGAAGTATTTGTCAAGAAACTTTTTAGTCATGTCTTCCCATGTCCTGATCGACCTCGTTATTAAACTACGAATCTAGTATTTCACGTCATCCTTTAGTGAAAAGGGGAATTCTCTTAAATATACTACATCTTTTGACACTCCGTTGTACTGGAAGGTGTTCATGATTTCCTCAAAAATCCATCAAGTGAGTTCTAGGATCTTCATTCACCTTCCCTCTGAAGACACAATTGTTCTGGATGGTTTGAAGCAAGCCTTGCTTCAACTTTTAATTATTCGCTGCAACTAGTGGATGTTTGATACTAGACAGTCCCTCATTGTAGGCTGATTTGGCATAATCACCCAATGCTCTACCAAGCCTGAGTACAACATTCTCGAACTGGTCTTCAACCAAGGGTCAATTTAGATTGAATCTTCGACCCCCATTATCCTCATCTGTTTCATCATCTCTGAGCGCTGCTTCAGCAGCCGCCCGTGCGGCTGCTTCCTGTTGGGCTGCTTCACATGCAGCCAAATCAAATATCTACTCACTGTTCTTAGCCATGTCCTCTAGGTTTGAGGATTGCCCCAAGACTTTCCCGGTGAGTTCTTTCTCTTTTTTCAGTTGTAGCAGGTGTTTTTCCAACTCCGATTTGTAAGGTATTACTTCTTTTGAAGAGGATCGAGTCATACACCAACAAACTTAACTTGTTGCCTGCACACGAAGGAGAACCCTGTGAAGAATAAAATAAGATAAATTCCTGAATTAGCACCAAAAACAATTTTGAACACTATTGATTGCTAATCCCCGGCAACGGTGCCAAAATTTGACGGGCACAAAATATAACACAAAATTACTGCTCGCTAGCCAATGATAGTATAATTAAGTTATTGTCTTCACAGGGATTGGATTTAAATAATGCTCTAATAATTTTTGATTTAACGCTATTAAGGACGATCAAAACTTGATTTGGAATGATTACGAACTACGATAAACTACTAAAGTAAAGTAATTGGCAAATGACTGCAAAGAATTAGCAGAGTTGAGTTCTTATCAATATGAGAAATAAATGTTTTGACATGATAGGTGCAAGGTTGTTATTCTGGATATGATACTATTATGTTTCACTCTTGATCTATCGATTCTCACGAATTCAATAAGTGATTAGCTTATACTTCTGATTCATACTAATCTCTTGATTAAATCTAAATATTTCAAATAAAATAATGTGAAGTGCGGTGAAACTTGCAAGAATCTATCGGTAGGAATGATCTAAGAGAAACTTCTCGCAAATATTTCTCAATCTTAGTTTAAATGGTAACTCAAAAAGCTTTTTCGATTACTTCAAAGAATCTCAAAAATAAACTAAGGCATACGCTACAATAATATTCAATAAGAAGTTCCTCTTTCGATTAAACACGATAAAGTATAAAATCACAACTATATTAAAGCTCCTCCAATAAATTCAAGCAATTAAACAGTAGTCCATGCATAACAACCAAGTTACCAAATCATGTCAAACCCTAAAGGTAAATTACTCCTTAATTATGGAGGAAGTTATCACGAATATAATTAAAGAGTAAGAAAACATCAATCTAATATTACAATCCAAATTCTATATTGAATTGATGAAAAGATGATGAAATCATGTGTCTTGTAGCCTCCATTTCTCTCCCAGGTCAAAAGTCCTTTCTAAAACGTCTTTTTGGTGTATTTATACCCTGTATGAGTGGGCCCAAGTGAAATTACCTTTTCTAAGCCGAAACCGGAAAGCAATCTGAGAAAATTACATACGCGCGCCACGCCTTGCGTCGCCCCATGCACCGCCCCATGCAGGGAATTAGTGGGGAAGTTCAGAGAGCATGTTCTGACAAGCAGCAGTAGAAATACACCGCCGTGCCATCCCATGCGGCAGCAATGATGTTTTTTCAGAGTGTTCCATTTTCTTCGCATTTTGACATCCAGACTTGGCTCCCGACCCCCGAATGCGATCTTAGTTTAATTCCTTGGGCTTTTACTCAAACTCCAAAGCTCCAACTTGTTCAATTTAGCTCCCGAATATATTTTTAACTCAAAATCACTTCATGCAAGGCATAAAATACATAATAAGTACAATGCACTAATATTTAAGCTCAAACACAAGTAAAAGGCAGTCATTAGAGTGCAAACTATTACTAAAATACGTAATTTTAGCCTACCATCAGGCACCCAACTCTGTGCAGTGTTGTCTTTCGCGTTTTGAATTGTGCTCGACTCAAACTTGGATGCCAAAAAATCATTCTCCTCTAAATTCTTCTATTTTAGCTTCACATTATGCACAATCATTCCATATCAACTCCGATAAATTCCTACACAAATAAATATCAAAATTAAGCTCGAGCCACAAATATTTACACTAAAGTTAACAAGATCAAGGCATAATACAAGGCAATTTGCATGCAAAAATATGGATTTTTAGCCTAACCACCCCACACTTAAGCTCTTGCTTGTACTCGAGCAACCAAACACTTTGCTAACCCAACAATACCACACAAGGCGTCTTACAACGGAGGAATATTTAGCAATTCAACATACTACACCTATGACCATGGTTGATACTAATAATTAATTAAGCCTTTGCATATGTATGTATTCATGTACTTCCCAACTTTCACATGCCAAAAATAAGTGAACAATTCAAAACAATCAAACAACCTGCTCATAACCACCCAATCTCAAATACTAAGTTGTTGTCAATAAGCACTCTCGACTTGCACACTAATCCCGACAAGAGAAGTTTAATAAATTTACCTATCCATCGTAGAACTATGTGCCATCACCGAAGAAAAGAGCGTATGTAGTACGCACATTCAAATCAAGAGTTTTAAATATAAGTCAAGGACATTACAAACAAAAATCAATCGCTTACTTTCACAAGGAAATTCACGTGCATCCCGAGGTCGTACCATAGGCTTTTCTGTAGTGTATGTCTCTACTAATCGAAGCTTGCGAAGTCTAAGATCAATTAGGTCTTTATGAGTTGTAATGCATGCTAAGGGACGGGATAAGATATATTTTGGGTATAATGACTAATCCTCATAAGCACTTTAATACACTACACTTAACTTTCAAATGCATACTCTTCATGACCAAGTCAAGCAATGCCACTAGACCATATATAATTTGGTCCTTCTTCTTTAAGCACAACTATACATTCACTAGCCCGGATCGAGATGAATAGGAGGTGTATTTTCTATTTTTGGTCTTTTGTATTTTATTTGGTTTTATTTTTTCTTCTCTATTTTTTTCTTCAAAACTCTCCATAAATTTAGGTTCCCAAGCTAATAATCTTCCAAAATATACATGCACCTTTTGGAATTTCTATGGTTCCACGCAAAGCTACTCCAACTCTCACCTTACTCTTCTAGCGACTAACGTGCCTTCGTAGGTAAAGGTTTGAAGATGTTTAATTAAGAACAAAATGGGAATCGACTTGTACGTGGGTGCCAAAGAAAAGGCTAGCCTCAAATGGGCTATCCAAGAATAAGTTTATTTATGGTGCAATTATAGCTCAATGAACAATCAAAGAAACGCCTACATTATCTACTAGACTCACAAAACTTACTTATTTCGCTTAGACTAACACATGGGGCAAGCTCTTGACTAACACAAAATAGCATAGAATGTCATTGAAACCTCAGATTACACAATGCACATGACTCTAGTTAGGATGGTTCCATTCAAACTCTCAATTTTAGGCAAATAATCACAAAGTCAAGAAGTATTAAGCAATAAAATACTACATGAATAATGAGTCAAGAAATTGAGAGAAGGCGTCACAGACAGACTATTCAATCTTTCATGGCATCAATTTTTATCAAAACATGTTAGGAAGGTAATTTGCATACTAAGGCTAATTATGCTAGCATCAAACAGGTCAAAAAGCACATTGGAGCACTGAAGTTTTCTTTCCTCGATTTTCGAAAAAAAAAAACCCTATTCAAGGTACATCCCCCAAAAAGAACCAATGCCCAAAAAAAAAAATCAAGAAGGATTATTATCTACCCACGACTAAATAAAAATAAAAAAATATTTTTATATTTTTTATTGGACCTTAATCCCTCAAGAAAGCTGTCCACGAGATCCATCGTCAGGAAAAGTTCAATTTTTTATGTTTTTAAAAGAAAATTTCCAATTAAAATAACACAACTAAAATTTCTTAGAAAATCACATAGACAATCTCATCACTCCATACTTAAATTGTGCATTGTCCCAAATGCACATCATAAATAATAAGAGGGTGAAAGAAACTCCCTGATATACTAAGAGCCGAAGCATTAGCAGCTCATGGGATAGTCAGACTTCTCTCGTACCCTGTCCTTTATGCAGGCACCTCACCCTTAGTTCCAACCATCTGGTTTGCTTTTGCTTCCTCCCAATGACTTTGCTTCCTGTGCTCATACACCTACAAAATAAAATAAATAAATAAAATGACACTACAAAAATAATACATTAAAAAAGGTTTTAAAAAAATAGAAAGTTGTAAAGTTGGGTTGCCTCCCAACAAGCGCCTGATTTAACGTCGCGACACGACTTGAATCACTTTCTTCCTCTACTTTGAACTTATGAATTGAATCCCAAGTTTTGATTTTGCTCTATGATCGTGCTCTTGGAGTGGTGTAAAATCTTGCAAGTCAAAAATTAAATAATTCCTTATGCGTTTTTTTTCTTTAAGTTGGGGAGTATTATCTTGCCCAGGCGAACTCGAAAATTTCAAAATATATGTCTCATCAACATCTTCCCTTGTCTCTATTCTACGCTCGTAAAGATCCATTCTCATTTCACCATCCGAACACAATGCAGAGAAGTATTTGGAGGCTTGACACGCTCAAATACATGAACTTCGAGATGATCTGCATCCTCTACACCAATGGCACTAGAGTCAACTAAATATTTATCCTCAATGTCCTCGGTTGACTCTAGTATCACGCCTTCAACATCGGCATCCTCAAATTCTAGTTGGCTAGGTTGTTGGTGTTCTACTCTGACCTCCTACATCAAAGTGTCAATTCCTGACTCTAATTCACATTGTTTTTGTCTACTATCCACCATATTAACTCGTCGAGCATTGAAAGCTTCCACCACTTGGCTCACTTGATCCTTCAAGTTGTGAATAGTTGCCTCTTGCCTTTGTATCTGTAATTGCATCTTATTATTTTGTTCTATAAGGCACATTAACATATCTTTGATATTCTTTAGGTCAGCATCCCCAAGTTCTTGTTCCTAGTAACTTCACAAGTAAAAGTAGAACCATCATAATAAGTGGTGGGGGACGGATAAGAAATATAAGCACAACCATAAAAGTGAAATCTTGGTCACCACACATATCACACATGATATTGAGTTGGTGCACATAACTCACTCTTAGAAATATATTGATAATTTTGGCACAAGTAGTTTTCTCCACAACATGCATAAGGAAGATCAAAAGTAGAATTACCAACATCAAAGCTTCCATAATTCTAAGATGCCATGTCTCTCAAATTAAAAATAAAAATAAAATATAAACAAAACAAAATAAAATTTCAAACTTGAAACCAACTAATATTTACAGTTATAACTACATCGTTAGTTCCCTGACAACAGCGGTAAAATTTGATCACGCCCAACTCTAGTCCTAAAAAGGATAAGTGGTCACTGCAAATATAATTCGATCTAAGAGTTCGGAGTCGAATCCCATAGAGAACTAAAGGTTTTGCTATAACTGTTAAGTGTGACGACCCAAAGGGTCATCACTTGTTTTTAGATTGAATTCAGTGTTCCGAAGCTTAAAAACTTCCTTTTTACCTCACCTCGATTTGCATGTGCAGTCGGTATAATTTTTTTTTTTTCAGAACGTTTTTATGTGGAAAAAAAAACTAGAAATCCAAAGGTTTATTTGACTTAGAAACTAACATGCCTCACTTTAGAAAATCCAAAACTTCATTATTGTAACACTGAGCATTGGATAGAAGTCTAGTTTACGTAGGATTTTCTTATCCTATTCATCATAGAACTCTTTAACTTAATCACCTACCAACTTCTATTAATGTCGGCATTCCTATACACCAAAAGCAACTCAACAATGCAATCCATAAAATAGAAAAAAAAATAGAAAACTTGTTGGATTTCTCCCGCACATTCCCCACAAATTAATGCTTCAAATTTGGATTTGGAGTCTTTAACTTTAGAACCCAGAACCAAAATTTAACCTTGTAGCTCAAAGCCAAATTCTGTAACTGATATTATTAATACTGAGAATATATTTGAAAAGGTTGAATCTTTATCGTTTCATGTGAAGTCAATCAAAAGTACTTCAAACCCTTTTGTTAAACACTGCCTTAAGCTTCGTCAGAGCTAGCTCCTCTTATCGCCATATTCATGGTTCTGTTCTTCTTGTTGGTTCTACCCCTATTAGCGGCTCTTAAGTTCGTGTTTTGACGACTCGAAAGTGCTAGTACTTGAGATTTGAAGCCTTCGGACACAAAGTTTCAAGGCGAAGATTTGTTGGAATCTTGAATTTGGTTGCAAAGCGAGGTAAGTGTCCGTTCTAACCTTATCTTTAGGAATTAGGAGTTGTGTTCTATTTGTTAAGTTGCTTCTTGTTGAATACGACGTATAGGCATGGTGACGAGTATCTATACGTTGGTGTCGAGCATGACCGTGAGTCTTAAATGGATGGTTGTTGTTTTCTCAAATGATACTACGAAAATCTTAATTGATGATTCTCGATGTTGAGCAAGCATTCAGTTTATTTATCGTGGACTTTATTTATAATTGAGTATTGATATTAGTTGAGCTGAGTAGAAGTTGAGTTATTGCTTATTTGGTAAAAAAAAATTTCTATGTGCTTTATGTTTGAATATCTTGATATATTAGAGAATTAATAATGAGAATTAGGGTTGGTAAGAGTAACTGTATTTTTATTTTAAATTGTTATTGAGATAAGTAGATAACGTTTTGCTTCTTCTTTTCCTGCAATAGATAAATTTTCTGCTCTGTATGATTACGGAGATCGTACTTGCTGATTTAAGAATTTTATCTATATCACATGCATAATCTCATGTTTATATAATAATAAAGCTAGAGTCTTGAGACAGAATTCTAATTGAACTTAATCATACAATTGTTTGACTACAATTGTGTGCATGAAAGAATCCTAATACCAATTAATGGCTTTTCCAAATTTGAAGGCGGGCTTCCTGTTAAATATCGGATAGTAGAATCTTACGCAAATGTGATCTTTCAAATTGTGTTTCTTGTTTGAAAATTAGAATTAATCAATTAAGTCTAGAGTTGTCTAGCTACGATGAGGGAATTCTAAAACCAAAAAAGATATGATGTAAATGGGAGCGGGTGGTACGCCTACCACAAAGTATGATGTAAATGGGAGCGGGTGGTATGCCTACCACAAAGTATGATGTAAATGGGAGAGGGTGGTACGCCTACCACAAAATATGATGAAATGGGAGCGGGTGCTACGCCTACCACAAGATATGATGAAATGGGAGCGGGTGATACGCCTATCACAAGATATAACGAAATGGGAGCGGGTGGTACGCCTACCACAAGATATGATGAAATGGGCACGGGTGGTACGCCTACCACAAGATATGATGAATGGGAGTGGGTGGTACGCCTACCACAAGATATAATAAAACGGGAGCGGGTTGCACGCCTGCAACAAGATATGAGAAACGGGATCGCGTTGCACGCCTGCAACAAGATGGAACTGGAAGGGAAGTTGCATGTCTTATTCTTTATTCAGAAGTTAAATTGTAGTTTCCTTGTTATTCTTTGATGATCTGATTTATCTGCTACCTCGAAGCATGTTTCCCTTCCCCAGCTTTAATTGTTTAATTACTTCTATCTTTCTGTCGTAGATGTATATATATATATAGCTACACAGGTCTATCTAGAGTCTGGTCCTAGCCTCGTCACTACCTCGCCGGGGTTAGGCCAGGCACTTACCAGCACATGGGGTCGGTTGTGCTGATACTATACTCTACACTCTTTTATGCAGATTCCCGCGCTGTAGATTTCAGACCGTAGTGAGCTTCCAGTTTCTTGCTGATCAGGTGACCCGAGGTAGTCCTGCAGGCGTCCGCAGACCTTGGTGTCTCCCGCTATCTATTTTACCTGTTTCTTTTGTTTTGTCCCAGAGACAGTACTTTGTTATTTCTTTCAGACCCTTATTTGTAGTACTCTTAGACAGTCTATGAAGCTGTGACACTAAATCTTGGGTGGTTCGTTAAGGAGATTTTTATTAGCGATATTTTAAAGTTTGAAATTTTATTATTCCGCTCAATTTTATTATTCCGCTCACTAATTTATGTTGTTCTTTAGTTGTTGGTTTTATGTTGCAATGAATTTAAGAATGGGAACATAGTTAATAATTCGGTTAATTGGCTTGCCTAGCTACCAGTAGTAGGCGCCATCACCACTCCCGAGGGTGGGAAAAACCGGGTCGTGACAGGTTGGTATCAGAGCCCTGGGTTACATGGGTCTCACAGTTCACAGACAAGCTCGGTAGAGTCTGAGGGATCGGTACGGAGACGTCTGTTCTTATCCCCTAAAGGCTACAGAGTTAGGAAAAACTTCACATTTGTTCTTTCTTATCGTGCGGTTTTGTTTCTCAATGCTAATTGGATTTCTACTCTATTCTTTCATAGATGCCGAGAACACGCGCTTCCTCATCTATCGCTCAGCAGCCTGAGCCCCCAGCAGCAGCTCCCACGAGGGGTAGAGGGCAAGGGCGAGGCCATGCTAGAGGCCGAGGCCAAGCTAGAGGTCGAGGTAGAGGCAGAGCTCAGCCCCCAGCAGCAGCACCAGTGGCAGAGCCTCAGGTTGATTTTGACGAGGAGGTTCCGACCCCAGCAGTTTCGGTGGGCCCAGCTCAGGTCCCAGAGGGGTTTATTGCTACCCCAGTTATTCAGGACGCTTTGGTGTGATTGGTGGGTCTCATCGAGAGTGTCACCTGAGCAGGCTTGCTTCCAGTAGCACCAGCCACTTCTCCGGCTGGAGGAGGGGCTCAGACTCCTGCTACCCGCACTCCGGAGCAGGTAGCTCCCCAGGTTCAGGTTCCAACGGGTCAGCCAGCTGTGGCAGTTCAGCCGGGTGCAGTAGCTCAGGCCGGAGATGGAGCGGCTATGTCAGCCGATGCTTTGTGGAGGCTGGATAGGTTCACCAAGCTCTTCACTACTACCTTCAGTGGTGCTTCTTCGGAGGATCCCCAGGACTTTCTATATAGCTGCCATGAGGTTCTCAGGAATATGGGTATTGTTGAGACCAATGGGGTAGACTTTGCTACATTTCGTCTGTCTGGATCCGCCAAGACATGGTGGAGGAATTATTGCTTAACTAAGCCACCCGGGTCGCCATCTTTGACTTGGGAGCATTTTACAGAGTTATTTCTGGAGAATTTTCTCCCCGTTACTCAGAGAGAGGCTTATCAGAGGCAGTTTGAGCGCCTCCAGCAGGGTTCCATGACGGTTACCCAGTATGAGTCCAGGTTCATCGATTTGGCTCGGCATGCTCTCATCATACTTCCTACAGAGAGGGAGAGGGTAAGGAGATTTATTGACGGTCTTATTCAGCCGATTCGTCTTCAGATGGCTAGGGAGACTGGGAGTGAGATTACTTTTCAGGAGACGGTCAACGTGGCTCGCAGAGTTGAGATGGTTCTGTCGCATGGAGGTGGTCATGGGTCGGATAAGAGATCCCGTCATACACGCAGATTCAGTGGTACTTCGTCCGGAGGCAGAGATTCATATGGTAGAGGCCATCCTCCTAGGTCCTTCCAGTCAGCTCTTCAGGCTTCTCACGGTGCTTCAGCTAGTCGTGGTCCTCAAATGCAGTATCCTGATCAGCAGTCCTTCAGTGCACCACCGGCACCCATCAGTGCACTAGTGCTTCAGAGTTTTCAGGGTCGACAACCGAGGGCTTGTTTTACTTGTGGCGACACGAGGAGCGTTGCTAGGTATTGCCCTCGAGCTTCGGGCAGTTCTCCGCATCAGAGTTTTCGTGCTATGGTATAGGCACCATATGTTCCGCAGCCCGCCCAGCTAGCTAGAGGTGGGGGTAGAGGTGCTAGAGGTGGAGGTAGAGGCACTAGAGGTGGAGCTCAGGCCGGCAGAGGTGAGAGCCAGCCAGCAGCGGGCCGTCCCAGAGATGTGGTTCAGGGTGGTGGGGCCCAGCCCCGATGTTATGCTCTCCCAGCCCGACCCGAGGCTGAGGCTTCAGATGCAGTGATTACAGGTATGGTTCTGGTTTGTGGTAGAGATGCTTCAGTATTATTTGATCCAGGGTCTACCTACTCGTATGTCTCATCTTATTGTGCACCGTATCTGGTCATGCCTAGTGATTCATTGAGTATTCCTGTTTATGTGTCTACCCCGGTTAGTGATTCTATTGTGGTAGATCGAGTCCATTGTTCCTGTGTTGTAGTGATTGGGGGTCTTGAGACTCGTGTAGATTTATTGCTTTTAGACATGGTTGATTTTGATGTTATATTAGGGATGGACTGGTTATCACCTTACCACGCTATCTTGGATTGTCATGCCAAGACTGTGACCTTAGCTTTACCGGGTGTGCCTCGTTTGGAGTGGAGAGGGACTCCTGGTCATTCTACCCGTAGCATTATCTCTTATGTGAAGGCTCGGCGTATGGTCGAGAAGGGGTGTTTGGCCTATCTGGCTTACGTTCGTGATTCCAGTGCTGAGGTTTCCTCCATTGATTCTGTGCCCGTAGTTCGTGAGTTTCCGGAGGTTTTCCCTTCCGACCTGCCGGGGATGCCACCCGACAAGGATATTGACTTCCGCATTGATTTGGCTCCGGGCACTCAGCCCATCTCTATCCTGCCGTATCGCATGGCCCCGTCGGAGTTGAAAGAGTTAAAGGAGCAATTGCAAGACTTGCTTGAGAAGGGTTTCATTAGACCCAGTGTTTCGCCTTGGGGTGCGCCGGTGTTGTTTGTTAAAAAGAAGGATGGGTCAATGAGAATGTGTATTGATTACCGACAATTGAACAAGGTTACAATCAAGAATAAGTATCCATTGCCGAGGATTGACGATTTGTTCGATCAGCTTCAGGGTGCCAAGGTATTTTCAAAGATTGACTTGAGATCTGGCTACCATCAGTTGAAGATTAGGGCATCCGATGTCCCTAAGACAGCTTTCCGCACTCGGTACGGGCATTATGAGTTCTTGGTCATGTCATTCGGGTTGACAAATGCCCCAGCAGCTTTTATGGATTTGATGAATCGAGTGTTCAGACCTTATTTGGACTCGTTCGTGATAGTCTTTATTGATGACATTCTGATATATTCCCGCAGCCAGGAGGAGCACGAGCAGCATCTCAGAGTGGTTCTTCAAACTCTGAAGGATAGTCAGTTGTATGCTAAGTTCTCAAAGTGTGAGTTCTGGTTGAGTTCGGTTGCATTTTTGGGTCATATTGTATCGGCAGAGAGCATTCAGGTTGACCCCAAGAAGATTGAGGCAGTCAAGAACAGGCCTAGGCCGGCGTCAGTTACAGAGATCCGGAGTTTCTTGGGATTGGCAGGATACTATCGTCGGTTTGTGGAGGGGTTTTCATCTATTACAGCCCGATGACCAAGTTGACCCAGAAAGGTGCCTAGTTCAGGTGGTCGGATGAGTGTGAGGCGAGCTTTCAGAAGCTTAAGACAGCTCTGACCACGACACCAGTGTTAGTTCTACCCACAGGTTCAGGGCCTTACACAGTTTATTGTGATGCTTCTCGTATTGGGCTTGGTGCAGTGTTGATGCAGGAGGGCAAGGTCATTGCCTATGCTTCGAGGCAGTTGAAGATTCACGAGAAGAACTATCCGGTGCATGATTTAGAATTGGCAGCCATAATTCACGCATTGAAGATTTGGAGGCACTATTTGTATGGCGTGGCGTGTGAGGTGTTCACGGATCATAAGAGTCTTTAGTATTTGTTCAAGCAAAAGGAGTTGAATTTGAGGCAGCGAAGGTGGTTGGAATTGTTGAAGGATTATGATGTCACTATCTTATATCACCCGGGAAAGGCTAATGTAGTGGCCGATGCCTTGAGTAGAAAGTCGGCTAGTATGGGCAGTCTTGCTTATTTCGGTCGGCGAAAGGCCACTTTCTTTGGATGTTCAGACTTTGGCCAATCAGTTTGTGAGATTGGATATTTCTGAGCCTAGTCGAGTATTAGCTTGCACAGTCGCTCATTCTTCGTTGTTGGAGCGTATCCGTGATCGACAGTTTGACGATCCCCATTTGTGTGCCCTTAGAGACACGGTGCAGCGTGGAGGTGCCAAGCAGGTTACCTTAGGTGATGATGGAGTTTTGAGATTGCAGGGTCGAGTTTGTGTGCCTAATGTGGAGGGGCTTCGGGAGTTGATTTTAGAGGAGGCCAATAGCTCCAGGTATTCTATTCATCCGGGCGCCGCGAAGATGTATCAGGATCTGCGGCAGCATTATTGGTGGCGTAAAATGAAGAAGGATATAGTTGCGTACGTGGCTCGATGTTTGAATAGCCAGCAGGTTAAGTGTGAGCATCAGAGGCCTGGTGGACTATTTCAGAGGATTGAGCTTCCCGAGTGGAAGTGGGAGCGGATCACTATGGATTTCGTTATTGGACTCCCGCAGACTCGGAAGAAGTTCGATGTAGTTTGGGTCATTGTTGACAGGCTGACCAAATCAGCACATTTCATTCCTGTGGAAGTCTTCTATTCATCCGAGAGGTTAGCCGAGATCTATATCCGGGAGATTGTGCGTCTTCATGGTGTGCCGGTATCTATCATTTCGGACCGGGGTACGCAGTTTACCTCGCGTTTCTGGAGGGCAGTGCAGCGAGAGTTGGGAACCCATGTTGAGTTAAGCACAACATTTCATCCTCAGACGGACGGACAGTCTGAGCGGACTATTCAGATATTGGAGGATATGCTCCGAACTTGTGTTATCGACTTTGGAGATTCGTGGGATCAGTTTTTGCCTTTATCAGTTTTTGAAGAAGGGCAAGCTTAGCCCTAGGTTCATTGGTCCGTTTGAGATTCTTGATCGAGTGGGAGAGGTGGCTTATAGAGTTGCATTGCCGCCGAGCTTATCACTCGTGCATCCAGTTTTTCATGTGTCTATGCTCCGGAAACATTACGGCGATCCATCTCACATGTTAGATTTCAGCATCGTCCAGTTGGACAAGGACTTGTCTTATGAGGAGGAGCCGGTAGCTATTCTAGACCGGCAGGTTCGTCAGTTGAGGTCGAAGAGTTTTCCTTCTGTTCGTGTTCAATGGAGAGGTCAGCCTCCTGAGGCATCAACCTGGGAGTCCGAGTCCAATATGCAGAGCCGTTATCCACATCTTTTCTCCGACTCAGGTACTTCCTTCTTCTGTCCGTTCGAGGACGAACGGTTATTTTAGAGGTGGAGAATGTGACGACCCAAAGGGTCATCACTTGTTTTTAGATTGAATTCAGTGTTCCGAAGCTTAAAAACCTCCTTTTTACCTCACCTCGATTTGCATGTGCAGTTGGTATAATTTTTTTTTTTTCAGAACGTTTTTATGTGGAAAAAAAAAACTAGAAATCCAAAGGTTTATTTGACTTAGAAACTAACATGCCTCACTTTAGAAAATCCAAAACTTCATTATTGTAACACTGAGCATTGGATAGAAGTCTAGTTTACGTAGGATTTTCTTATCTTATTCATCACAGAACTCTTTAACTTAATCACCTACCAACTTCTATTAATGTCGGCATTCCTATACACCAAAAGCAACTCAACAATGCAATCCATAAAATAGAAAAAAAAATAGAAAACTTGTTGGATTTCTCCCGCACATTCCCCACAAATTAATGCTTCAAATTTGGATTTGGAGTCTTTAACTTTAGAACCCAGAACCAAAATTTAACCTTGTAGCTCAAAGCCAAATTCTG
>MCJB01000839.1:8174-32665 GCA_002018475.1 Nicotiana obtusifolia | reverse complement strand
CGTATGATCATACCAACAAGTCCATAAACAATGTCCAAACCTATCCAAAGGCTAAAAACACCACAAATAACATCAAAACTAATAATCAAGGATCAAAATCATTCTCTTAACTTTCAAATATTTCAACATTGCCAAAGTCATCCAAATCACACTTAGACATTCTGTATCACAATTAACCTTTGCACAAAGTCACAATTAACTAAATACACCTATCCAAAGTTTCAAAACCACAATAGGATTCTGATAACACCAAATTCAACTCTAGGCCATACTTATGAAATCTCCAATTGTTTAAATTGCCAACTTTTGATAAATAGCACCAAAACCTTCTTAACTTCGAAATTCAAATCCGAATATATGCCCAAGACCAAGATCACCATACAAACCTATTAAAACCCTATTAAAACCATCAATTGACTAAAACATAAATGGTGAAACGCACAACCAAAAAAACATAATAAAAGCTTAAAGTCTAATCTGATCATGAATAACATATAGCACCCGCATATACGCTAGTCACCTTGCATATATGTCGCTTCCCATATAGTTTAATTAAGAAAATAAGGTCATATCCTAAGGGTTATTTCATAAACCAAGATTAGGCAAAGTACTTATCTTACCAAGTGAAATAAACCCTCTGAAACTGCCATTGCTCTAGAAATTACCTCCAATCGGCTCAAATATAGCCAAATAATACATATTAATGTCAACTAATATTATAGGAATTAATTCAAATAATAGAGCTTCAATATTTAATCAATTTCCAACAATTCAACTAGGACCCACATGGTCAAAAGTCGAGTCTAGGGGTTGATCCCATTCATCCATAACCCATAAGTACAAAAATATGTTTAGTTTTCAAATCCAAATCCAAATTGTTTCTGAAAACCTCAATTTATACTCTATTAAGACGTCACGACCCCAAATTTCCATCTTAGGATATCGTAATGACACCTAGTCTCTAAGACTGTGTAAGCCTAACATACATTGAGAATTTAACAGAATTAACAACTAAGATGATAAATTTAAAATGATAACTTTCATAGTGAAACAAAAATGGTACAACAGTCACAATATTTCGAAAACCGGTGGTTCAGTCAAAAGCTCTACTGAAGCGTACTAAGAATCTCTAATACAACATTGTTTGATAAGAAAGTAAACAGTAGTAAAAGCAATAACAGAAAGTGACTCCGAGGCCTGCGAGCATCAAGAAGGTGTACTTTGAAGCCTCCGAAATATCTAGTCAATCACTAGCGTCTGACACGAGCAGAAGTACCTGGATATACACAAAATGTGTAGAAGCATATTATGAATAGACCACAAAGGTACCCAGTAAGTATCAAGCCTAACCTCGGTAGAGTAGTGACGAGGCCAGGTCAAAGACACCTACTAGACAAAAGAAACTTGAATAGAATATAATATAATCTAATAACGGAAAGAATAGAAATAAATGACAACAAAGCAGTACAATGATGTAAGGCTAACAACGGATATTAAAGCAATAAAGGAAAATAAGAATGAGCATATGATAAGAACAACAAGTAATCAAATATAGTCAAATACGGGTAAAACAAACGAAGGAACAACAATAACTGTTCCATCAACAAGCTCTTTCAACATAGAATGTACAATAAGAATTGATGTGCCGGGTAATTTCGGTACATTTTTATACTATTTGCTTAAAGTTTAACTTGTTTTACTTGTTAATTATCACGATACTTACGTAATTTTAGTGTACTTGCAGTGTATTGAGTGAAGGAATCCAGGAGTATGGAAAAGAAGTCAAAAAGCCAGATAAAGACAAGAAAAGAGGTCAAGAGCATCGCAGATGTAAATATGCGATTGCAGAACAGATATGCGAATCGCATATTCGACAAGTAGTTCCAAGACAGAGACTGAAATTTGGGCAAATCTTCATGTCGAGAATGCAGTCGCAAATGTGACCGCAAAACAGGAATGCGAACCGCGAATTGGCTTGAGGGAATCGCAAACGCAAACAGAGTTCTGCGATCGCATAGTCAACATGCGAACCGCAAACCGAGATGTGACGAGAGCAAAACTGTCTGGTGTGATTTGCGACGGATGACGATGATTTGCGAACCATATTCCTGTTCTGCGACAGAAATGCGGTTCGCACTAGTTCAACGAGGGCAAAGCTGACCGACATTTGCCTTGGGTTTTTGGCCTCTATAAATAGGTTTTGTTAGGGTTTTGTGAAGGTATTCTTGTCAGAACTTAGAGTACAAATTATGGCTTTGATTATTTTCGAATTCTGAGAAGCTTTGGTGATTGAAAACCTTCTATTTTTGTAAGATGACATCAATTATTATTCCTTGTTCTTTAATTATCAGCATGTGTAGCTAAACTCAAACGCTGAGGTTGTGAACCCTAGATGGGTAGAATGTTGTTGATATCTTGATATTGAATTCGAATTCCAAAGGAAGCTTGATATTTATTTATTTCTCGTTGTTGAACTGATCGTTAATGGTTGCAAACATTAATGAACGCCAATTACCTCTAACTTATCTTGGAAAAGTGAGATAGAGTTTGGTAGAAATAAATAACAAAAATTCAAGGCTTTAAACCTTGCTTAACGAAGCCACTTAGGAATAAGTAGGTTTTAATTTGGCGATTAATTGGTTGTTTTTATGATTGACTCTTTTGTATTCGGGAGAACTATAAGAGGATACATTATCCGAATATTGAGAAATATTGGATAAGTACATTAAATACCAATTGCATATCAAGAAAGGAATTCAATATTAGTATCAAGGACATTCTACTACATTAAAGGGGACACAACTTTGGTTTCTTAAATTCATCGTTCTTACGTTCAAACTATTCTTAAATATTAGTTCTCAATTTTCGCTTTCCGTATATATTCAACACTTCTTTATTCTATTTGGTTACTCGCTAGAATTATGACTTAGTAAAGTATTACATTAATTGGACAATAGTTTCACGCCTATTCCCTGTGGGATTCGACCCCAACCTTGTTGGGTTACTATATTTGACATCGATCGCTTACACTATTATTAAGGTGTAATGTGAGCGAATCAAATTTTGGCGCCGTTGCCGGGGTGTAATTAGTGTATACTTTACTATACGTCTAATTCCATTTGATTACACGCTGTTTGTTTTGGTGGTTGTAGACAGGAAGATATGGAAAACCATGAAGAAGATGTGGAGGTGGAGCTGGAAGAAAATCCGTTTGCTGATATTGAAGAATATATGGAGGATACAAATGCAATAGTACCTCCGGCTATAGGTGCTGCTACGTTCAAGGTAGAACATGGACTGATTTTGATGCTGAAAGCTGAAGGATACTTCAGAAACTCCACTGATGATGATCCAACGCAGCACCTTAGGAATTTCTTGGGTGTTTGTGCGACGCATAAGCAAATCAATGTCTCTGACGATGCATTAGGGCTGAGATGCTTTAAGTACTCGTTAGTTGGAGATGCGAGGAAATGGCTTCAGAATCTTCCTCCAAATTCCATCCGTTCATGGCCTGAACTTGTTCGGGCATTCTTGTCGAAGTGGTTTCCATAAAGCAAGAAATCTGAGCTCAGAGATAAGATATTCTTCTTTAAGCAACTACCTAGCGAACAACTACATGAAGCGTGGGAGCGCTTCAAGTTGTATTTGGTGAGTTCTCCGAACCATGGCTTTCCCGATTCTATCTTGCTGGAAAAATTCTACATGGGTTTGGACCCTATGAACCAATCAATAGCGAAGAATGCTGCTGCTGGTTCTTTCATGGATAAAACCTTCGCTAGAGTAACTCAGATTTTGGATAAAATGGCAAAACACAATCAAGATTGGCATTCTGAGGATACAATAGGTGGTATTACAATTGGGTCTCCTTCTATGAATAACTTGATCAAGGAAAATCAAGAACGAGACCAGATGATTGCTGAACTTGCCACAAATGTTAATGTATTGACGAAGCTATTCACAGAAAATCAGAAGAAGAAAGTCAATGTAGTGGAGAGTGTGCAACCGGTGCAAAGTGACGAATATGAAGAGGCTAATTATGTCAACAATTCTCAGGGAGGTTATCAACGGAAACATTGCCAGGGTCAAGGGACGCAAAATCATTGGAGACCAAACTCGCAAGGGCAAGGTCACCAACAATGGCGAAACGATCAAAGTGGCCCCAATCAAGGAAATTGGAACAACAGTAATAATTTTTCAAACCGAAGTTCCAACCCTTATGTTCCTCCGAAAGGTCAGTATTCGAATCAGGGATCCTCAAGTGAATGCAAATTGGAGAGTATGCTCGAGAGGATCTTACAGAACCAAGAAAAGTCAGATAATTCCATGAAAAATATGACTGAATTAGTTAGCTCCCACACAGCAGCGATTCAAAAGTTGGAATTGCAAATGAGGGATCTCTCTCGTCAACAATATCCACAACAGAAGGGAACACTTCCTAGCGACACCATTGCGAATCCTAAGGGGAGTGGAAGTGGCCCAACTGCTCATATTATGGTTGTCACGACCAGGAGTGGGAAGACATTGCAGGGGAGAGATGAGCAAGTAGTCGATGCTGAAGAACTTCAAAAAGGGGTCGCCGTTGAAAAAGATAATGTTGCTGAGGTAAACGAAAATCCAGAAATTGTGCTGAACAGAGATGAGACTCAGGAAGGGATGAAGGATAAGGCAGAAGGAACATCAACCGTTCTTCCGCCAATTCCTAGACCCCCTCCTCCTTTTCTTCAGAGACTTGCGAGAAGAATTGACGACAGCAAATTTGAGAAGTTTTACGACATTCCCAAGCAGTTATTAGTTAAATACCTTTCTTGGAGGGTTTCCAAGAAATTCCAGGGTTTGCCAAGTATCTAAAGGATCTGATTATGAAAAAGAGAACCACCAGGAATGAGGTGGTAAACATGACTCACAGGGTTAGCTCTATCATAGCTACAAATCCAGTCCAAAAGAAAGAGGACCTAGGAGCATTTACTATTCCGTGTACTATTGGAGTGCGCGACTTTGCTAAGGCATTGTGTGACAATGGAGCCAGCATTAATCTAATGCCTCTAGCCATCTACAAACAAGCTGGGCTAGGAATGCCGAGGCCGACAAGCATGAGGTTGCAGATGGCTGACCGATCTATTAAAAGACCAGTTGGTATTGTGGATGATGTAATTGTAAAAGATGGAAAATTTCATATTCCAGCCAATTTTGTGATCCTTGATTGTGCTGTGGACAAGGAAATCCCTATCATATTGGGGAGACCATTCTTAGCTACTGGAAGGGCTCTTATGGACTCGGAGCGTAATGAAATAAAGTTCCGGGTAAACATCGAAGAAGTCACTTTTCAAGCTAGTAAGGGAATGAAGTTGCCAACCGAGTATGAGAACATTTCACTAATTGGCATTGTTGATGAAGTCGATGAAGCTGTCGAGATTAAAATGGAAGAGCATTGCTTAGGTGAAGCACTGGCAGCTATATTGGTGAATTTCGATGGTAATGATTTGGAAGGGTTCATGGAGTCGGTGAATGCGTTAGAAGGTTGTGGTTCTTATTCATATACTCCACCAAAACTATCCCAAGATTTGAAGAATAGAGCTACACCTCCAGCAAAGCCATCCATTATTGAACCACCTCAATTAGAGCTCAAGCCGCTTCTTTCGCATTTGAGGTATAAATTCCTTTGTTTGAATAATACTTTACCGGTAATTGTTTCTTCGTTGTTGAATGATGTGCAGGTAGAGCAGTTGCTGCAAGTTTTGAAGGAACACAGACAGGCCATCGGATGGACAATTGCGGACATTTGGGGAATTCATGCCGAAATATGTGAGCACAAGATTCAACTAGAAAATGGGACAAAAAGGAGTGAGGAGCACCAGAGACGGCTAAATCCAACAATGCAGGAAGTGGTGAAGAAAGAGATAATCAAATGGCTGGATGCAGGGGTTGTCTATCCGATTGTCGATAGTTCGTGGGTGAGTCCAATACAATGTGTGCCGAAGAAAGGAGGCATGACTGTGGTCAAGAACGAAAAGAATGAACTGATTCCAACAAGGACAGTAACCGGATGGAGGTATGCATGTATTATAGAAAACTCAATAGTGCGACCTGCAAGGACCACTTCCCTATGCCTTTTATTGATCAAATGCTTGATCGGGCCGGAAAGTCCTTTTATTGTTTCCTCGACGGATACTCCGGGTACAATCAGATCAATATAGCTTTGGAGGATCAGGAGAAGACAACGTTCACATGCCCATATGGGACCTTCGCTTTCAACCGAATGCCGTTCGGATTGTGCAATGCTCCAGCTACCTTCCAGAGATGTATGATGTCGATTTTTTCTGATATGATAGAGGACTTCCTCGAAGTCTTTATGGATGATTTTTCGGTAGTTGGGGAAACTTTTGAGCAATGCTTGAGGAATCTCAAACAAGTGCTAAAGCAATGCGAAGAAACAAACCTTGTACTAAATTGGGAAAAATGCCACTTCATGGTGGATGAAGGTATTGTTTTGGGGCATAAAATCTCCAGGCATGGTATAGAGGTGGATAAGGCTAATATTGAGATCATTTCCAAGCTCCCTCCACCCACATCAGTGAAAGGTGTCCGTAGCTTTCTGGGGCATGTTGGATTCTATAGGCGGTTCATTAAAGATTTCTCAAAGATCGCACATCCAATGTGTAAACTCTTAGAGAAAGATGCCAAGTTCGTCTTTGATGAAAAATGCCTCACTGCTTTTGAAGAACTGAAAACGAAGCTCACCATGGCACCTATCATTGTCACACCTGATTGGTCGTTGCCTTTTGAGCTTATGTGCGATGCTAGTGGTGTAGCTATTGGAGTGATGCTGGGGCAGAGACACAACAAAATTCTTCACCCAGTATACTATGCTAGCAAGATGCTTAATGGGGCGCAAATGAATTACACTGTAACTGAGCAGGAACTGTTAGCTATTGTGTATGCATTGGAGAAGTTCCGTGCATATCTATTGGGCTCAAAAGTGATTGTGTATACAGATCATGCTGCTCTCCATTATTTGATGGCAAAGAAAGATGCTAAGCCACGACTAATCCGATGGGTGTTACTACTGCAAGAGTTTGATTTCGAAGTTATGGATCGCAAGGGAACACAAAACCAAGTGGCAGATCACTTATCTCGACTGGAAGAATCAGGGAGACAAAAAGAAGAGCTGGAGATAAACGACTCATTTCCAGATGAACAAATACTGATGGTATCAACTTCATTTGCACCCATGGTATGCAGATATCGCCAACTACATTGTTAGCGATCTTATTCCGGAAGGATTGGAATCATACCAACGGAAGAAATTCTTGAGGGATTGTCGCAATTATTATTGGGAAGAACCATTCTTATTCCGTGTCTGTGCTGATAACATAATTCGAAGATTCGTACCTGAGGAAGAGATGCTACAGATTCTGAAAGGGTGCCATGACTCACCAGTTGTGGGTCATCATGGGGGTAACAGAACAGCTGCAAAGATTTTGGAGTGTGGGTATTACTGGCCGACTGTTTATCAGGATGCTAATCAGTTGGTGAAGTCTTGCGACCAATGCCAACGACAGGGCCCAATCTCGAGGAGGCATGAGATGCCTATGAAATTTGTTATGGAAATCGAATTATTCGATGTTTGGGGTATAGACTTCATGGGCCCTTTCATAAGCTAATGTAGGATGAAATACATCCTAGTGGTTGTGGACTATGTATCCAAGTGGGTAGAAGCCGTTGCCTTACCAAACAACGAAGCTCGGAGTGTGACCGCGTTTCTAAAGAAGAATATTTTCACCAGGTTTGGTACCCCGAGAGCCATTATCAGTGATAGAGGGTCACACTTCTGTAACAGAGTATTTAAAGGTCTCCTCGACAAGTATGAGGTTAAGCATAAGGTTGCTACACCTTATCATCCACAATCGAGCGGCCAAGTTGAAGTATCCAATAGGGAGATCAAAAGCATCCTATCCAAAACGGTGAACGCGAATAGAACTGATTGGTCAAGAAAGCTAGATGATGCTCTATGGGCATATCGTACAGCTTACAAGGCTCCTAGCGGTACATCCACGTATCGGTTAGTTTTTGGAAAGGCGTGCCATTTACCCGTTGAACTCGAGCATAAGGCTATGTGGGCCTTAAAGAGATTAAACATGGACTGGGCGGAGGCCGGAGCTTTAAGGCTGGCATAGTTGAATGAAATGGAGGAATTCCGGTTTCATGCTTATGAGAGTGCAGCAGTTTATAAAGAACAAATGAAATTCGTCCATGATACAAAGATCTTGAAAAGAGAGTTTAAGACAGGGGACCTGGTATTGCTGTTCAATTCAAGACTCAAATTATTTCCGGGGAAGCTGAAGTCCAATTGGTCTGGACCATTTAAAGTTGTTGATGTCTCTCCGTTTGGAGCTGTTGAATTAGCATCGGAGGATGGGCTCCGGACTTTCAAGGTTAATGGGCAGAGAATCAAGCACTACTTGGGAGTAGATGGAGAAAAACATGTGGTAGAGCAGCTGGCTCTAAAAGATGATCAAATCCCAACTACAGAATGATTTCAGAAACATCCTAGCATCGTCGTGTCGCGACGTTAAATCAAGCGCTTCATGGGAGGCAACCCATGTGTGGTATCACTAGCTTTTGTCTATGTTGTATTTTTATTTATTTAGAATTCAAGATTACATTTGTACTTAGGTCTACTTGAAGGGTTTTGGAATGCAGGAATGTGATGAAAGGATACACGAATTGAAGAAGAGTGTTTGAAACTCTAGAAAAACATCAAGGTGAAAAATGCTGCACAAATGCGATCGCATTTGAGATATGCGAACCACATTTGTGCCGCAAACTGAAGCAGAAACTTGAGCAAACATGTTGGACAAAAATGCGAAGAAGCTCAAAAATTTGCGGTTCGCATTTGAGGTATGTGAACCGCATTCTAACCGCAAACAGATACAGAGAATTCAGCTCACACGTCTGGTGAAAATGCGGTGGAAGCTCCTAATTTGCGGTTCACATTTGAGTTATGCGGCACTTAAATCGCCGCATAATTGCTAGGTACGTGTCGCATTTCATCCTTTTCTAAAATCCTTCAATCTAAGTATATATAAAAAAAAATAAAAAAATAAAACTCACAAACCAACAAAAAAAAGAGAAGAGAAGACGAAAACAGAGAAGACCTCCGACGATCGTCATCGGAAAACTAGAAGTGCCGGTCCAAGAGTTGATTCACCTTTAACCTAAAAGCTACAATCTTCTTCCCAAGGTATGTGCACTCTTTGCTTCACCTTAAAATTCTTATTTCAAAAACCCAGGGTTTATTGTTCAGTAAAGATGTTCAAAGTAGTTGGAATGGAAATAGTAATTTAAGGTTTTCTTGCTTGAGGGATGCATATGCGAGGATATTTGAAGGTATTTGCGGTCCACAAACTCAAAATGTGGACCGCAATTTAATCGCATCCCTAAACCCTAGGTTTATGAGGAAGACGACATTTGCGGTGATTCTGCGATCGCATAGTCGATATGCGGACCGCAGAGCCACCGCAAACAAGGCCAGAATGTTTTGTTAGCATTGGTGAAGGATGCGGTTGAAATGCGATCGCACTTGTGTGTCTCTACCATGCTTAAGGTCAAAGACGATCTGCGATGGATTTGCGGTTCGCATAATGGTTATGCGGTTCTCAAAATCCACCGCAGACCACCCTATGCCTGGCACACAAAAGAATGCGATGTGTTTGCGGTTCGCATAGTGGTTATGCGACCGCAAACCACGCCGCATTTTTGTAATTCTGTGGTCATTTCTCCTGTTCTTGTTTTTCTCAAATGATGATAATGTCACTGAGATCTCCCACTTATGCAGATATGGCAGCCAAAAAGCATTCTACAAAGAGAAGGCCATCCTCTGCTTCAACCTCAGAACCACCTAAACGGGCAACAAAGGAACCAACTGTACCTAATCCCTCCCAGTCTGATGAGGAGGATTGTGTACCGCAAGTTGATTTAATAGTTGAGGCCCAAAGCAAACGGGGTGATGACCTTCAGCTTCGTTTTGGGGTCGAAGGTTCAAGGTCTTTATTCAGGGAAGCGCTCACAAAGAGAAGGATTCTGGGGGACAAAAAGTTGAGCTTGAATGGGCTTCAGGACCAGTACCCTCATATTCTCGAGAACATTAAGACTAGAAAATGGGAGTACTTCACCATAGACCCAAAGGAGTATAATGAGTCCATGGTCCGGGAATTCTATGCGTCGTATGGAGCCTCAAGAACATCATATCATAGACGCAACCGAATATTCACCGGCATCGTCCACGTTCGAGGGAAGGTTGTGTTTTGTGACAGCAAACATATCAATGACCTCTACTTCCCTGACTGGGCATCAGGCACAGCGGAGTACGATACAAAGTACTTCAACAGAGAGAATGAACGTGGATGGATAGCGTCCATCATTGCTAAGGGGACTCCAGCCTAGATCATACCTGGGAAGAAAATTTTCAAAGAAGACCTCACAAGGGAGGCCAAATATTGGCTCAACTTCGTCACCTCCCATTTAATACCCTCCAGAAATGAAACAGACATCAGCATTGAGAAGGCAATTTTCATTGCGTGCATAATGACGGGTATTGAAATTGATGTGGGGAGTCTGATCTTCCAGGAAATTGGCATCCGGGCTATTAAGCGGGCCACATCACTTCCTTTCCAAAGTTTGATCACCACCCTCTGCCAAGAGGTCAGTGTCCCATTCGTACCACAACAACACAAACTCGGGAGGTCTACGAGAGATATAGATATCACTCGTATAAGTGATTCAGCTGCCCCACCAGTAACCCCAATTGACGACATTCCCCAAGATCCTGACACCTCTACAGTTGCTGAAGAAACTGCACCCTCATCTACCACTGGTCCATCAGCCTCACACCTGCCAGCCATTTAAAGACTCGGTCTACTCTCTCATCACGCAAATTCTAAAGTAGACCAACTCTTGAAGACATTTCCCTCACTGATTAAACATGCCTTGACTGTGCTGCAACAACAACAATTAGCGTTCGGAGAGAGGTTGACCCAGCTTGAATCGAGGGTTGAAAAAATTGATAGAGGTGAGGTGAGGAGTTTTCCCCAACTAAGGGAGGAAGTATAATCAATGAGGACCAACCTCTAGAAGATGAAAAATCTGGAGTTCGATATATCCTCTCTCCTCCCCAACAAGGGTGACCAGGGTGCTGGCCGTGCTGACTTGGGCCTGGACTTCACGAAACTAATGGCAGACATCACACCTTCGTCTGCTAAGGTGTATCAGCCTCCCGCCCCTACAGTCCAGGTTGATTCTACTGATGATGAGGCATCGGAGGGGTCATCAGAATTCGGAGGGGACGAATCAGAGGAGGCCAGTTTAGAGCTCGATGAGGGTGCAACCCCTAAGCCAAAAGGAAAAGAAATTGTTGTGCCTACGGCGGTGGAGGAACAAGAGCAAGCCGACATCGAGAAGGCTATTAAGCGATCATTAGCAGATAAGGCTGCCAGGAGATGGCCACGAACGGGAGAAGCTAGCAGCTCAGCGGCTCCACCACCGGCTCCGGACCAGACCCACATTTCTCCTCCAGCTCTGACGGAGACCTAGGCTACTACATCTCTTTGCGCAATTGCGCCACCAGGGAGCCCCGTGTCCTTTATATTTCTTTTTATGCATTGGGGACAATGCATGTGTTTAGGTTGGGGGTGGTAGCCTTATATCATTGTTTTGTCTGTATATTTGATTTATTTTTGGGCATGTTTAGTGACATTGGATAACTGTACATTTTATAGTAATGCTTTATGATTTATGTATATATGCTGTTATATTTAAAAAGTTAGCAATAAATTCCCCTTGTTTTTTCTTTTGCCGGGTTCTTTTTCAAGGGTGTAACAGTAGAACCGAAGCCTATGAATATGAAGTATATTGACCAGGATGGTATGTTTGTTGAGTATTAAGTATGTAAACCTGTGTGAGTAAACCCTCGTAATCAGTTATGTGAATTTGAGGCTCACTTGGTAACTCGGGTTTACTTAGAATCGTGCATGTGTACACGAGGAAAGCCTCGAGTGTCTAAATGTGAAATCTTAAGCTGTAAACTATGTTAGTCAAACAGTGTGTGTGCCAATGTGTGTGAGCTCCTTGTTTTGATAATTCTTGTGTCTGCAGCCACCTAGAACTTGCCCGGTTGGTTTTTCGTTGCCTATCATACGTACACTGAGTTAGAGAAATGATCTTAGGCTTTCTTTGATTAGTGATGAAACCTTGCTAGCCTTTTCAGCTTACCTGTGCATAATGAATATCACTAGCACCCTATTTGAGCCTTGTAGCCTTTTTCTTGGCCTCTGCATTACAGACTTATCCCATTCGTAAAACATGATCTCTTTTGAACCCGTTCCTCCTTGAACATTGAGAACATTGCTAAAAGTTTAAGTTGGGGGTGTGGGTCAACATGAAAATGGGCAAGGTTGTGCAATGAGACTAGGACCCCGTACCTCAAAAGCTCATGTGAATCTATGGAAGCTTCAATATGAGAAAAAGAAAAAGAAAAACAGAATATATCTATATATATATATATATATGTGTGTGTGTGTGTGTGTGTGTGGAACTTGAGAATTAAATAAAGAGGTGTGTAAAGTGGGGTCTAATGCGGTAACGTAAGGCCATTGAGGCCATGGGGTCAAAAAGGAACAAAAGTTTAAAAGGAACAAGCGTGTAATTAGTGTTCAAGGAGGAAGTAGCCACTATTATCTAAATATATATCCTACCCTTCCTTAAACCAACATTACAAGCTTATAAAGTCCTTATGTGATCTCCAACTGAGTGTGCTGATAACTAGGCGATGAATTAAAATAAGGGCAAGCCTATGTTGTGGCATGTGGTAACACTTGAAATTCTGTTATGAGAGTGAGTGTCCTAGTACTTTTGTCCCTTTGTTTTGCTATGATAAATATTGTGAGAGTCGGACTTTCTTTCTAGTGAGGGCACATACACTGCTAGGTTGATAGTAAGTTGAGCTTTGAGTAAAGCATAAGTATATGCAACTGAAGGTAGCCTTTAGTTACTTTGTTGAGGCTCAAAGTTCACTAATTGATTGGTTGTCTTTGAACAATTTAATGATTCAAAGGGGGGCACAGTGTTCAAAGGGTTATGCTTGAGATGTTAACAACAAACACCGTCCATGGTCAGTATTGCTTCATATTTGATAAGTAGAGTCTAGATTAGGATAGTATCGTTTTAGTTGCTTGAGGACGAGCAAGAGTTTAAGTTGGGGGTGTTGATGTGCCGGGTAATTTCGGCACATTTTGATACTATTTGCTTAAAGTTTAACTTGTTGTACTTGTTAATTATCACGATATTTACGTAATTTTAGTGTACTTGTTGTTTATTGAGTGAAGGAATCCAGAAGTATGGAAAAGAAGTCGAAAAGCCAGCTAAAGACAAAAAAGAGGTCAAGAGCATCGCAGATGTAAATATGCGATCGCAGAACAGATATGCGAATCGCATATTCGACAAGTAGTTCGCAGACAGAGACAGAACTTTGGGCAAATCTTCATGTCGAGAATGCGATCGCAAATGTGACCACAAAACAGAAATGCGAACCGTGAATTGGCCTAGGGGAATCGCAAACGCAAACAAAGTTCTGGATGAAAATCAGTGTGAAGAATGTGATCGCACTCTGCGATCGCATAGTCAACATGCGAACCGCAAATCGAGATGCGACGAGAGCAAAACTGTCTGGTGTGATTTGCGACGGATGATGATGATTTGCGAACCACATTCCTGTTCTGCGACAGAAATGCGGTTCGCATTAGTTCAACGAGGGCAAAGCTGACCGACATTCGCCTCGGGTTTTGGGCCTCTATAAATAGGTTTTTTAGGGTTTTGTGAAGTTGTTCTTGTGAGAACTTAGAGTACAAAGTACGGCTTTGATTATTTTTGAATTCTTAGAAGCTTTGGTGATTGAAAACCTTCTATTTTTGTAAGATGACATCAATTATTCTTCCTTGTTCTTTAATTATCAGCATGTGTAGCTAAACTCAAACGCTGAGGTTGTGAACCCTAGATGGGTAGAATGTTGTTGATATCTTGATATTGAATTTGAATTCCAAAGGAAGCTTGATATTTATTTATTTCTCGTTGTTGAACTGATCATTAATGGTTGCAAACATTAATGAACGCCAATTACCTCTAACTTATCTTGGAAAAGTGAGATAGAGTTTGGTAGAAATAAATAACAAAAATTCAAGTCTTTAAACCTTGCTTAACGAAACCACTTAGGAATAAGTAAGTTTTAATTTGGTGATTAATTGGTTGTTCTTAAGATTGACTCTTTTGTATTCGGGAGAACCATAAGAGGATACATTATCTGAATATTGGAAAATATTGGATAAGTACATTAAACACCAATTGCATATCAAGAAAGGAATTCAATATTAGTATCAAGGACATTCTACTACATTAAAGGGGGCACAACCTTGGTTTCTTAAATTCATCGTTCTTACGTTCAAGCTCTTCTTAAACATTAGTTCTCAGTTTTCGCTTTCCGTACATATTCAGCACTTCTTTATTCTATTTGGTTATTCGCTAGAATTACGACTCAGTAATGTATTACATTAATTGGACAATTGTTTCACGCCTATTCCCTGTGGGATTCGACCCTAACCTTGTTGGGTTACTATATTTGACATTGATCGCCTACACTATTATTAAGGTGTAATTTGAGTGAATCAAGAATCCCAACCGAGGCACCACGCCTTGTATTCACGCTTCACAATTTACAATCACAATCTTACTTATATCACCGCGTGAGCCTTGCATATACTTTGAAAACATTTTTCCGGAAATATCTACACACGTTTTAGCCCCCTTGTCTCACCGCGTGGCTTAGAGTAATTGCCTTACTAATAACACGCATATAAATCTCACCTTATCTCATCGCATGCATTTCAATGCCCACCCTTATACCATTGCATCTGTATGAACATCACAACATAATGATCAACTCGCACCACATGGGCCCAAATTCAACATTTCCAAAATCAACAATACCAATGTTACAACAACACATAGCCTACGACTCAACCACAATGTGTACAAGAATCTCAATAACAACAAAATGAATGAGAAACAACTCAACAAGGAAAGATATCTCGGTGACCAACAACTTTAACCTCAATGTATTAATATATTTCACAACTACAACTTCAATGACATATAATGAAGGTATTCCCATGAAATGGTAGCTTCCAATTGAAGTGCGTAACATAAGCTTAACAATGAAAGAGATAGCATGAATAACAACTACGTCTAAATACATGAGAATAATTCTACAATGGAAAGAATAGCATGAAACAACAACTACAATAAAGGAACATCACGACAATAGAAACTAGCACATGTAATAACAACATCAAGTAAGGCCTGTAGGAATAAACTTGACAACAAAAGTAGGACAAATATTTATATTTTAATTAAGTGCTTAAAGGTACCTAAGAGTCTAAACTAATCAAATACCACATATAAGCCTGTGTACACACTCGTCACTTCGTGTACACGTCATCCACATAACTCAAATAGTACAATCAACCCAGAGCCTAACGGGTACTTCCCCCACACAAAGTTAGGAAAGATACTTACCTCAACTAGGCCAAATAAACACTCAAAAATAACTTTTCCCTTAAAATTCGCCTCAGCATGGCTCAAATCTAACAAAAAATGACTTAATATCATTAAACAATGCAAGAGAAACCAATTACGAATAATAAAATTATGATATTTAGACAATTCTCTCAAAAGCCAACAAAAGTCAACCGCGGGCACGCCCGGTCAAAACCTGGTCTAAGGGTAGATCATGAATATCCATAATCCCCACAAGTCCATATACGTGGCTTGGTTTCAAATTCGAGTCAATTTCAAATCTCCAATCCCAAATTTTCATTTTTCAAAACATAGACAAAATTTCCCAAAATTTCTCTTTGATTCTCATAATTTTGATGTTAAATCTTATATATCATGAAATATAGTTGGAAATTGATCAAAATTATTTACCCAATGATTGCATGTTAACATCCCCTCTCCAAATCGCCTCATACCAAGTATAGGGTTCTAAAATGAGAGAAAAAGATCAAATCCCGTCTTCCAATTCCTTTTGTTCAGTTGCAGATGTCGCAATTGCGGCTCTAGGTTCGCAATTGCGAAGAAGGAATCGAAATTGTTGCGCCTGACATCCTATTGGGGAAGTCGTAAATGCGACACTGGCATCACATTTGCCATCACGACCCTAATTTTCCTCCATAGGATGTCGTGATGGCACCTAGTCTCTAAGATTAGGTAACCCTAGCATACATGCAGAATTTTACTGAAGTAGTAATAAAACTTTCAATTTAGCCAATTGCTATCATAAAAAGACTCCGCAACTCAGCAAAACATAACTCCCAATATCTGGTGATACCAAGTCATGAGCTCTACAAAATATTAAATCGATCTAGATAGAGGGCGACTCCGAGGCCTGCTGACACCGGCATGTATACCTTGAAGTCTCCATTCCAAGCTCGACTCACTGGTGCCTAGGCTGGTATGAAGTACTTGGATGTGCACAAAAAGATGTGCAAAAGCGTAGGACGAGTACACCACAACGGTACCAAGTAAGTATCAAGCCGAACCTCGGTAGAGTAGTGACGAGGTAAGGTCAAGACCTTACTAGAATAAATAAGAAAACTGAATAGGTATATGATAGTATGATAATGAAAAACAATGGAAATGATACAATGAAGAAATATAACAGGCATAGCTACATCGAACTAAGGCAATTAAGACATCACGAAAAAAAACAAAGAATAAAAATGCCAAGGAAACGATGCAAACAAAGCATAAGTGATGTAATTGAAAAGTACCAACAAGAATCACTACAGAGGTACCAACGCGTTATCTCATTTCAAAAATCAAGTCACTGTCTTTCCTTTTATCAGCGCGGGTTCCTTGCATTTAGTTTTTAAAATCATTTTCCCGAAATAGCTACTAGCATTTTGGCCCACCTTATCACACCGCGTGGCTTCAAATAGTTCCCCTACAAGCAACACGCGTATCAAGCCCACCTTATCTCACCGCGTGCGTTTCAACCCCACTCCTTATACCACCGCATGCGTATCAATATCACAACATGTCACGAATCGCACCTCAAGTGCCCAATACCACAACTTGCCAAAGAAGTCAACAATAATAGTGTTTCTACAAAAAAATAGCCCATGGCTCAACCATAATTTGTACAAAAGTCTCAACAGTAGCAACCGAAAGTGAATAACTCAAGAAGAATGGTATTTCAACAAATTTACATCTCTGCCTCAATGTGAATCACGACCCTTATAACTTCAACACCAAATTCAACAATAAGATATTCCAAGAAATACAACTTCAAGTAAAGGAACCCACCAGTTAAATAATTAAGAAGGAATTGAGAGAATAATAACTTCAACTAAACATATAAAGACATTTAGCAAATAAGAGATAACACATGTATTGACGATATCAAGTAAAGCAATGTGAAGATAGACTAATGATGGTGAATATAAAATGTTAAGGCAACTCATTAAAGGCATGGGAAAAATCTTCAAAGCTAAAACTAGTTATTTACCATATTCCATGTACATACTCATCACCTTGCATACACAGCTTCTACATATCACAATTAACACAAAACAACACCAATCCTCAAGGATAATTCCCCCATTCAATGTTAGGCAAGACACTTACCTCAAAACACGCTAACTCAATCCACTAGTATGCCTTTCCCGCGTTTATTCAACATCGAACGGTTCGAATCTAGCCAAAACAACTTCATAGCATAAATACAAACTATAGGAAGCTATTGCGAATAATAAAGTTAAAATCTTTAAAGAGAAATAAAATTCAACTCAAAAAGTCAACCCGGGCTCGCGTCTTGGAACCCCAACCAAACCTACCAAATCCGTACACCCATTCGATAACGAGTCCAACCGTACAAAAATTGCTCAAATCCTACTTCAAATCGCATTTCAGATCCCCAAAATTTGATCTATTAAGTTTCACATTTTTTCCCCAAATTTTCCAACTCAAGTCACTAATTAAATAATAAAAATAACAATTGGTTCATGTATCATATCCGAGTTAGAATCTCTTACTACGACGATATCCTTGAAAATCCCTTAAAAAATTGCCACAAATCGAGCTCTCTAGGTCGAAACATGAAAAATTAAATAAAGCCTAGTCTCTAGCCTTTTCCACCTATCATTATGCGGGCACTCTGTCGCACCTGCGGAAAAATCCATCACAGGTGCGATTCCCACTAAGGCCAGGCAAATCCGCTTTTGCGGACAATCTCTCACTTCTATGAGCCCGCTTCTAAGGAAAAAGGTCGCGCCTGCAGATGCGCATCTGCTCCCAGGCTATCACACCTGCGACCCTTCCCTTGGCTGGCCCCTTCCGCATCTGCAATCACAATGACGCACCTACGTGTCTGCATTTGAGGCCAAACCCTGCGCATGTGTGATGACACAAGAACAACAGTAGCTTCAGCAAATCAAGCATGTCTAAAATGATTCAATTTCGATCCGATTCACACCCGAGGCCCCCGGGACCCCGTTCGAATATACCAACAAGTTTCAAAACATATAACGGACCTACTCGAGGCTTAAATCACATAAAAAAACATCGATTCTACGAATTGCAACCCAATTCAAGCCTATTAAAACTATGAACATCCGACTTCCAAAACTAACGCCGATTCATACCAAAACAACTCCGATTGACCTCAAATTTTGCACAAAAGTCATAAATGACACAACAAACCTATTCCAACTTCCGGAACCGAAATTCAGACCAGAAATGGCCTATGGACCTCCCAGATCAATAGGGAGCTATTAGAACCGTCAAAACTCCATTTCAAAGTCATCTACATAAAAGTTAAACTACGGTCAACTCTTTGAACTTAGGCCTCAAACTTAGGGACTAAGTGTCCCATCTCACTCCGAGACTTACTCGAACCAAAAGAAAACACCCCGGCAAGTCATATAACCACAATATAACATAGAAGAGGCAATAAATAGGGGAACGAGGCTAAAATAATCAAAATGACCGGCCGGGTCATTACATCCTCCCCCTCTTAAACCAATAGTTTATCCTCTAACGAGTATAGAGACATACCTAAAGCGGTGAAAATATGAGAATAACGGCTATGCATATCATGCTCGGTCTTCCAAGTCACCTCCTTGACTAGTTGACCCCTCTATTAGGCCTTCTCTAACGCAATGCTCGTTGACCTCAACTTTCAGAGCTGCCTGTCCAAGATGGCCACCGACTCCTCAACATAAGACAAATCCTTGTCGAACTGGACTGAGCTGAAATCCAACACATGGGACGGATCATTGTGATACTTCCAGAGCATAGAAACATGGAATATCGGATGCACCACAGCTAGATTAGGTGGCAATGCAAGCTTGTCGGCCACCTCGCCAATCTTATCAAGAATCTCAAAAGGTCTGATATACCCAGGGCTCAACTTTCCCTTCTTCCCAAAGATCATAACACCCTTCATGGGTGAAACCTGGCGCAAGACCCGTTCTCCAACCATGAATACAACATTATGAACATTCCGATCCGCATAACTTTTCTGTCTAGATTGAGCTGTACGAAGCTGATCCTGAATCAACTTAACATTTTCCAAAGTATGCAAAACCGAGTCAGTACCCAATAACTTTGCCTCACTGGCTCAAGCCAACCCACCAGAGACTGATACCTCCCATACAAGACCTCATACAGAGCCATCTGAACACTCGATTGGTAGCTGTTATTGTAGGAAAACTCCGCAAGTAGCAAAAACTGATCCCAAGAAACCCCGAACTCCATAACAGAGGCTCAAAGTATATCCTCTAATATCTGAATAGTGTGATCAGACTATCCATCTGTCTGAGGGTGGAATGTTATGCTCAGCCTAACCCGTGAGCCCAACTCACATTGTACGACCCTCCAAAATTGTTATGTATACTGCGTACCCCAGTGTGATGGTGGATACCGGCATGCCATGAAGTCAGACAATCTCGCGAATATAGACCAGAGCCAGCTGCTCTGAAGAATAAGTAGTCACCACTTCAATGAAATGAGCCGACCTAGTCAACCTATCCACAATCACCCATATTGCACGAAACATCTTCTGAGTCTGTGGGAGCCCAACAACGAAATCCATGGTATCTCGCTCCCATTTCCAATCAGGAATCTCAACTCTCTGAAGCAACCCACCTGGACTCTAGTGCTCATACTTCACCTGCTGACAATTTAAGCACCAAGATACATACTCCACTATATCTTTTTTCATCCTCCTCCACCAATAGTGCTACTTCAAGTCCTGGTACATCTTAGCAGCACCCGAATGAATGAAGTACCGCGAACTGCGGGCGTCCTGAAGAATCAACTCACGCAAACCACCCACATTGGACACACATGATGGCCCTGCATCCGTAACACACTGTCATCCCCATAGTAACCTCTTTGGCATCACCAAAATGAAATGTGTCCTTGACGACAAGAAAATGGGGGTCATCATACTGACGCTCTCTGATTCGATCGTATAGAGGAGACCAGGAAACCACACAAGCCAGAATTTGATTAGGCTCCAAAACATCAAATCTAACAAACTTGTAGCCCAAGGCCTAAGTATCCAATGCCAAAGGCCTCTCCGCTACCGGTAGATATTCTAAACTGTCCAAACTCTCCGCCTTTCGGCTCAAGACATCGGCCTCCGCATTGGCCATCCTGGGCTGATATATAATAGTGATATCATAGTCCTTAAACAACTCTAATTATCTCTGTTGCCGTATGTTAAGATCCTTCTGTTTGAACATATGCTATAGACTCCGGTGGTCGATATAGACCTCACAAGGGACACCATACAAATAGTGTTGCCAAATCTTCAAGGCATGAACAATTGATGGTAATTCCAAGTCGTGGAGAGGATAATTCTTCTCATGAACCTTTAGCTATCTGGATTTGTAGGCAATCACCCTACCGTCTTGCATCAACATCACGTTGAGGCCAACATGTGAAGCATCATTGTACATAGTGTAAGACATCGAACCTGTAAGTAACACCAACACTGGGGCTGAAGTCAAAGCAGTCTTGAGCTTTTGAAATCTCTCCTCACACTCCTCGATCCATTTGAACGGAGCAACCTTCTGGGTCAATCTGGTCATAGGTGCAACAATAGATGAGAATCCCTATACGAAACAACAGTAATACCCTGCCAAATCAAGGAAACTTCAGATCTCCGTAGTTGACAATGGTCTGCACAACTCTGCACTACCTCAGTCTTCTTCGGGTCTATAATGATCCCCTCACTTGACACCACATGACCCAGAAATGCCACTGAATCAAGCCAGAATTCACACTTTGAAAATTGTGCATACAACTTCTTTTCCCTTAAGGTCAGGAGCACGATCTTCAAGTGCTGCTCATGATCCTCCCTGCTCCGTGAGTAAACCAAGATGTTGTTAATAAACACTGATAAATGAATCAAGATAGCGCTGGGATACACTGTTCATCAAGTGCATGAATGCTGCTAGGGCATTTGTCAAGCCAAATGACATCACAACGAACTCGCAATGACCAAATCGAGTCCTGAAAGTAGTCTTCAGAATATCCAGATCCCGAATTTATATTGGAGAATACTCTAGAACCCTATAGCTGATCAAATATGTCATCAATGCATGGCAATGGATACCTGTTCTTCACTGTAACCTTGTTCAACTGCCGATAATCAATACACATGCGCATAGAACCATCCTTCTTTTTCACAAATAGAACTGGAGCACCCCAAGGTGACACATTATGCCGAATGAAACGCTTATCAAGCAACTCTTGCAACTACTCCCTTAACTCCTTCAACTTCGATAGGGCCATACAATATGGTGGAATAGAAATGGGTTGAGTGCCCAGTAACAAGTCAATACCAAAATCGATATCCCTATTGGGCGGCATGCCCGAAAGATCACCTAGAATATAAATCTGGATAATCTCCTACTACCGGAACTAACTCAACGATAGGAGCATCAACACTGACATCTCTCACAAAGGCTACATATGCATCACACCCTTTCCGAACCATACGTTGTGCCATAAGGAAGGACATAAACCTACTAGGAACACAATCCAAAGTACCCCTCCACTCCAACCGTGGTAAACCTAGAATAGCCAACATCACTATCTTGGCATGACAATCAATAATAACATGACAGGGCAACAACCAGGCTATGACCAAAATAACATCAAAGTCTACCATACTGAGCACCAATAGATCAACTCTAGTCTCAAAACCACCAATAATGAAAAAACACGACCGATACACACAGTCAACAATAATAGAATATCCCACAAGCGTGGACACATAAATATGAGAACTCAAAGAATCACGAGATATACCAAGTACGGAGCAAAGTAAGATGATACATATGAATAAGTGGAGCGTGGATCATATAAGACGGATGCATCTTTATGACAAATCGAAACAATACCTATGATAACTGCGTCTGATGCAACCGCCTCCGTCCTACTTAAAAGAGCATAACATTTGGCATGGCCTCCACCTCAAGGGCGACTCCTACCCGCTTGACCTATAGCCCTAGCTGGCTGTGCAGGTGGAGTGGAGATTGGTGCAGTAACCACAGCTTGAGAAGTCTGGGGACCTTATGGAATACGTGGAGCCCCAATAGTCTATGGAGGTGCACCCCTCCTGAGTCTAGGGCAGTCTCTCACCATATGACAAGTTTCGCCACACTCAAAACGAGCTCTCGAAGGGCACTAGCTCGGGCCTGGTCAGCTGGACTGACAGCTGAATGCACCCCGTGCAGGAGGTGCACTAGATAGTGGCGGTGCATAATAGGCAACCTGAGACCTGAGAGTAGCCGAAATACCACTGGAAGCTGGAAGTGCAAAATGAAGTGGATGGCTCACATAGCCTCTCTCATGACGGGCTACAACTAGGGAACGAGCACCACTATATGCGACAGATCTCGAGGCCTCTTGGCCTCCCTGTCCTCTCTTCTGACCCCACATTCCCTCCAATCTCCATGCGATCTCTACCACATGCTGATATGGGGTATCATTCTCAAACTCTCGAGCCATGCTGAATCTAATACCATAGTTGAGCCCCTCGATAAATTGATGGGCTCGCTCTTTCATTGTTGAAACTAAGGCAGGTGCATGTCTGGATAACTCGTTGGACCTGAGAGCATATTTTGACACGGTCATGGCACCCTGGTGCAACTGCTCAAACTCCGCACGTCATGCATCCCCAAGGCTCTAGGGAACAAACTCACTCAGGAACATCTCAAAAAACTTACCCCATGGGAGTGAAGCTTCCTCGGCGGGGCTGCACTCCTCATAAGCCTGCCACCACTGGTACGGTGGTCCTGAAAGCTGGAAATAAGTGAAAGCAATCCCACTCATCTCCGCTATACCCTTGGTACGGAGAATGTAGTGGCATTTCTCCAGAAAGCCTAATGCGTCCTCTGTAGCTAGGCCGTTGAAAGTAGGAGGATGGTATTTCTTGTACCTCTCAAGTTTGAGCTGCTCTTCCTCTGATGTTGCTGCCCTAACCTCGGGCTAAAATGGGACAACCAGCTTCACTGGTCTAACCTCTGTGACTTGGTCAACATGGACCCACTGCTCTAGAGTGCGGGCCGCAAGAGTCTGTGCTCCTCCACCAGCCTAAGATGTGGCAAGGTGCAAGTGGAATCAACCCGACCTAAGCTAGAGTTCCAAACATGCTCAAGATCTGGGTGAGGGTCTCCTGAAGTGTAGGGACAGCAACAGGTGCCTCAAGTTCTTTCCTTCTAACTGGAGCTACTGGTGGCTCCTCTGTCGCAGCATGGGCAGGTGCTCTAGCTACACCACGTGCCCCTCCTCGGCCTCTGCTCGGTCCCGGCCTCTCGTGGCACTAGCAAGGAGCACGGGTGTCTGATCGTCAGATCCAGTGGTGCGTGTCCTCACCATCTGTGAGAGAATACAAAAACAACGATTAAGAGTTTTGAAGTCAACAAATTCACACGATAAGGAATCAAAGAAGTGAAGTTTTCCTGACAGTTCCATAGCCTCTCGTAGATAAGTACAAATGTCTCTGTACCGACCCACGTGACTCTGCAAATCCTGCTTGTGACTCGTAACACCTTGTCATGACCCCAATTTCCCTCCGTATAATGTCGTGATGGCACCTAGTCTCTAAGGCTAGGTAAGCCTAGCATACATGCAGAATTTAACTGAAATAGTAATAAAACTTTCAATTTAGCCAATTGTTATCATAAAAAGACCCTGCAACTCAACTGAACATAACACCTAAACTTCAGTGATACCAAGTGACAATCTCTACAAGAGTATACTGAACATCCCTATACAACGTAATCTATAAAAAGGAAAATGAAATAGATCTAGATAAAGGGTGATTTAGAGGCCTGTAGGCGCCGACAGTTATACCATGAAGTCTATGT
>MCJB01000837.1:0-17301 GCA_002018475.1 Nicotiana obtusifolia | reverse complement strand
GGGCAGTTTCAAAGTGCTTTCTTTTAATTCACGTTATTTACTTGACAGAAGTTTCTACTTGAATTTGCACTGGTTTACTAATTCGCTGATGTTTCATTACTTCATTATGGGTTGCCTTGTGCATTATGTGTTTTCTTACTTTCAGTCATTATTTATGTGTATTACTCACTGAGTTGGAAGTACTCACATTACTCCCTGCACCATGTGTGCAGATTCAGGCGTTAATGGGTCCGCTCCGAGGCATTGACTACTACTGCCAGGGCGGTGAATCGGAGGTTACGAGGTAGCTGTTGGCGTTTGCAGCCCCGTATCTCTTTTCCTTTATTGTTTCCACTTTCTTCAAACAATTGTGCCAAAGATATTGTAATAGTTATTTTGTTATTAGGATTTCATTAGTGGCTCATGACTTTGTGACACCCCGATCTGAGGGTTGTAGTCGGGATGGTTTACTATATTTTCCGCAATTTACTGTTATTAAATCGTACCTATATTATTTTCATATTATTTAACTATTAAAAATGAAGTTATTTTGGATTGGCTGGCCTTGTCTTCATGAGAGGCGCCATCACGACCGGGTTGGGATTTTGGGTCGTGACATAGAGTCAACTCGAATGATTAATACTCTGGTGCACTCACTCACACCCATCACCTAGCATGTGCGTCACCCCTGCTCATCTCATATAACATAGTTCCCAGGGTTAGTTATGTTACTTACCTCAAAACACGAAGATCAATACTCTAAAAAGCCCTTCCCACGCGAATCGGCCTCTGAGCAACTCGAATCTAGCCAAAACAACTTATATTATCAATAGAGTCCATCAGAAACAATTCTGAATGATAAAGCTACGGTCTTGAATCAAATATGCAAAGTCAACCCTAAGACCGCGACCCGGAACTTGGCAAAATTCATAAATTTCGAACACCTATTAAAATACGAGTCCAACCATACTAATTTCATCTAATTCCAACCACAAATCATCATATCTTACTCTTTAACAACATAGCCTAAACTCCCAAAATTTCACCTTAAATTCACATAAACTAGGTGTAATAATCAATGGGTAATCAATATTTATCATCAAGAGTAAACTTCACTTACCTCTTCAATGGTAGCAAAAAATCTCAAAAATAGCCCTTAGCCAAGCATCACAACTCCAAAAATGAGAAAAATAATCAAACCCTTTGAATATAAACTCTGCCAATGATTCTCCATCTGCGGTCACTTAATCGTAGGTGCGGTCAAAATATCGCATATGTGATTTCTTCTTAGCCTCCGCCGCATTTGCGACCATAATGCACACCTGCATATTCGCTTCTGCGGTCTTCCTCAGCAGGTGCGGCCTCGCTTCTGTGCTTTGACTTCCGCATCTGCGGACTCCTGCTCCTCCAGCCAACTTTACTTTTGCGACTACCTGTCCGCATCTATCAGACTCGCATCTGCAATTATTTTTCTGCATATGCAATGACACCAGTTCCAGCACACTTTAGCAATTGCAAATCAAACCAAAAAAAGCCGAAACCAAATCGAAACACACTCGAGGCCCCCAAAACCCCATCCAGATATACCAATAAGTCCTAAAACACAACACGAACCTACTCAAAGCCTCAAATCACATAAAACAACATCAAAACCATGAATTGAAATCTAATTCAATACGTGCTGCGTCTGGATATGGATCCATCCCCCTAGGGTCACCTTCTCGTGTTTCTCTTTTGATGGTGTACACACATATTATGAGAAACCGACAGGTTTCTGGGTTATGTGAGCTCTAGGAGGGCCGGTTATTGGTTTGGTTCAGTAATTGAGATTCTGATGTGGGCCTTAGAGGCGTGATGCGATTTTCAATTTGGATTGGGTTGCGCGCCGTAGTGTACTGACATTTTATTATTGCATTTAATCTTTACTTGTGATTTTTCTTGGTTTTATCTGATTTATTTGCATATCTTCTTATATGTTGGTTTGTTGACTGAGCAAAATATGTTAAGAAGAAGTGGGTCCCAAGGTGGTTTCTATCTGTGATTTCATGATTTGATCATATTCCTGCTCTACACTTGTTGGAAATTATGAGCTTGTACAGATGATTGGCAAGTATTTATAATTCTTGCCTATATTACCTCGTCGAGGTTAGTTATGATACTTATTAATTACATGGTCGGTTATACTCATACTATACTTCTTCACCTTGCGTGCATATGTTGTAGCTGATGCTGATGTGTATGGTGGAAGCTGGCATTGAAGATGTACCTGCCTTTCGGATATAGCTATCACTTATCCTTGGTAGTTTTAGAATTGAATTTTGTTCTTGTACATTCCAAACAGATGTTATATTTATTTCATACCAGTTTGTAAATCTATGTCTTAGTGGTTCGTGACTTGTACTACAAGTCCATGGGTTATTGTATAAGAATTTCACTTATTACATTTATTGAATTCATATTATTTATTAGAGTTGTATTGACTGCTATTTGGCTTACCTAGCGGGTAGGGTTAGGTGCCATTACGACTAGTTGAATTTTGGATCATGACAAGTTGGCATCAGAGCTCTAGGTTTATAGGTTCTATGAGTCATGAGCAACTGTTTAATAGAGTCTTACAGATCGGTATGATGACGTCCATACCTATCTTTGAGAGGCTACAGAGCATCTAGGATAAACTTCCTATCTTTCATTCCTTATCGTGCGACATTGATTCAGCTTGAAGCATATCTCTTTGAATTCCTTCCACTCCCTCTTATGTAATGTGAGCGCGTGGTAGTAGTTGTGCATCGATGGCTTGTGGTGTCATGGATGAGGTGCGAGATGTGCTCTCGGTGTTGTGGTTATAGGCTAGTCTGCAGGACTTGAGGCCATGTTAAGACCGCAGCTTGGGCTCGGCGATTTACATTTTCTAAGTATGTGCTTTTGAACTCATACGTCCGACAGTGTCCCTGAGTGTGGGATTGATGGCTCGGTGAGAGGTTGGATAGCTATATAATGCGTATGATGTGACTGCAGGATGTGTTTAGATGGTTTGGATGTTACGAGAAAATTTTTGCTCCGGATCCAAAACGATTATGGATGATTGATATTTGTCTTAATGTGTTATACATTCTTGAATTATGGGTGTGTTGAAAGATCTTTCAGATGTACATTTGTGGGATGAAGTAGATTCTTATGTCTTGTTGGTGAGCTCAGACTCGAGAGGATTTAGTGATCGCGTAGTGGTGGTGACCACGAAAGGGCATACAGAGATGCCAGTTTGAGGCTAAGCAGTTGGGTTATCTCCTGTGGGATGTTCTGAGGTTGTGTGATCCTTATGATATTATGTGAAGAGCTTTCCTTCTATCAGTGGGTTATATATGTTGCAATTTGAGCTTGGGTTCGCTTGAGGAAGTTGGCTTGACTTTTACAAGGATGATTATCAGCTTAGCAGGTGATTTGAGGTATTTTATGATTTTTGTTACATGAGCTTATGAAGGATTAGTTGAATTACAGTGCGGGATTATGGTAGTAATGAAGGGTATTGTGGGTTATCGGATGTTGTGTTGTATGGCTTTGAGCCAAGTGGGAGAGTCAGCTATTGATGATTAGATTGCATGGTTATGTGTTATCTTATTTTTGGTCTAAGGCATACTCGTGGATCGATTATGACTTGATTTCTAGATGCATGATGTATTACATGTTGCAAACATATGGAAATTTGGGAATAATTTGGGTTTGTTATTCGTGATGGGTGTAATGTGCTAAGAAAAGGAAATTACTCGGTTGCATTAAGGTGGGTTACTACTTTGGGTGTTTCTGTGCTAATGGAGCACAGGTCGTTCCACTCATTTTTGCGATGCAATAGAGATTAGAATAGGGTGGATAACTCTTGACAGAGTTTTAATGATTTCATAATTCATATGGGTTAATTGAGGATTTTCGGAATTTGTGTATTGCTAAGATTTGAGATTTGCATTTGATTGGTGCCAGGATTTGTGGTATTTTTGTATCATTATGGATTCTACATTTCAGTATCAGAGAGGTTAAGAAAATAACTTTAGATTCACATAAGGTCTCTTCAGAGTGAGTATCTCGGATGCGGTATTTTCGGTGCTTATAGGGAATATATTGGATTATTGGCTTTAGATTCACATTTTGCGTGTTTTGATTTTCTCTGAGATGAGAATCAAGTGGAAGGTTTCTGGCTAATTGAGTATGTATTTTGCTGGTGACTCGGAGTTGATAATGGGATTCTCGTGCTTTCATATGATGGTATGATAGAGGCGGTGCGTTGTGTGGGATTGAGATGTGCATGTACAAGTTTGTGGTTCGGTATTACAGGAAAGGTCATGAATGCTAAATAGCATGGAGAATTTTTAGATGCTTAGAAGAACTCTGGCACTATTTTCATATCACCTGAGAAGAGCGTGTATTTTAGAAAGGCGCATTGCGTTTTGACTCGCGGATGCTTGACTGGTATTATGGCAATCGCATAGTTGATCGACTGCTGATGTTTTAATTTTTTATGTGGAACGGAAGAATTATGGAATTATTTCTCATGGGATGATTGTGTTTGAGGTATGTGTCCGTCACTTGAATGGTCGAGTTAGGATCAGATATAGTGATTATTGTATTCCTGGGGTTTGAAGACTGGGAGTTCTCGGAGGTAGATTGTTCCTTAGTTCCGAACTATGAAGATATGGCCAGAGTTATACAATAGATAATATGCATTGCGGATATGTAACTGGGGACTTTTGGTATGTTATTTACCTATTTCGGGAGGATCGAAATTGATGTGGAGGCCACCGGTAGACCTAATGAGAATGTGTATTCTACACCGGGTCGGATTTGTTGACTCAGCACGGCTATTGTTGAAGGGTGTGTCATCGGTTAGAGTTGATCTTATTCGTGTCTAATTTGATCCATGAGTTACTTTTATAGGCTACAGGTTGTGATACTATTGAATATATACATGCATGACGCGGTTCGTTTTGGGCCTTGTGGCGGAATTCGAGCAAAATGACTCTTGGGATGTTGAATGATTGATTTTCCCTTGGTTATGATTTTCCTGTTTGTGGTATATTGTGCTATTCGTTTCTCCATGGTTATGATCATGCACATCGTGTATTTGTTATTGATATGTATATGGTTGCTGATTATGAGCATCATGGCTCGAGGTATTTCATGTGGATCGGTATTTGGATTGGGTCACGCATCGCAGTGGAGCCATTTTGGGATATGATCCTTTGTGTTTCTCACGTGTTTAGTTTCTCCTTGTGTGATTGATTTATAACATTGCACTTTGGGGTGGTATTTGTTGAGCTTGCGGGATGCTTCCCTCATTTAATCCTTCTTCCATCTTTGGTTACATCTGAGTTGTTGCTTATTTGTTGCACGAATTGCATGGTATGTGGCTCTAGGTTATTTTAGTGTGGCATGTCAACCGAGCAGTTTGTACTAGATGAGATGAGGTTATTGGACCTGGAATGGGTACTATCAGATTTGATTAAGGTATGTTTTGAAGAGTAATATTATTAGTCAGCTTATACTTTGGCAATGGTTCTCATCAGGCGAGGAACCTCAATGACTTGTTGATCTGATGGGTGGTTATGAGTTTCTGCTTGTTTCTTTTATCATTGGCAATGTACAAAGGTTTCGACCAAGGTTTTATTTGATATTAGGTTTGTTACCGGTACCGAATTTATGATTGGGAAGCTATTGTGGCCTGAAGTTATTGCTATGAGTACATGAGTTATGTGGTATATCATGTGATTATATCTTAGGTTATGGTTATGGCTTGATACAGCTGGTCCAGACTTATACATTGTATAGATGCGAGATTCGAGTCTTATGATGAGTTCCGAAAATTAGAAATTGGGTTCTAAGATTTATGAACTAAGGTTAAAGTAAAAATCTTCAGTTAGGTTGTGTGGTCAGGCTTATATTGGTTGGGGTGACGTGGGGTCACCCATGAGTATGTGTATGGTGAGTTTATATAGTAATTTGATGGCTTTGGAGCGACTCTTGGCACGTTAAAGGATGAACATATATTTAAGTGGGGGAGAATGTAATGATCCGACTGATTGTTTTGAGCATTTACATTCCGTTAGGTGGTTCGAGGGCTTGAGTAATTTCATATGATGTATTATGACTTGTGTGTATCATCGGTTTTGGTTTTCGAGTTGTTCGGGATTGATTTAGAAGAATATTCTTATTTTAGAAGCCTTAAGTTGGAAGAATTGACCAAATTTAACTTTTGTGAATTTGACCTTGGATCGGAGTTTTAATGGTTCTGTTAGGTCCGGATGGTGATTTCTGACTTGGGCGTATGCCCAGATTCGCATTTGGATGTTTCTAGAATATTTTGGCTCTAATTGGCGAAAGTTGGCAATTTGAAGGTTTGGAAGGTTCATAAGTTTGACCACGAGTTGACTCTGATGGTATCGGATTCGGATTGTTGTTCCGGTAGTTGGAATAGTTTTGTTATGTCATTTAAAAATTGTGTGCAAACTTTGAGGTCATTCCGAGTTGATTTGATATGGTTCGGCATGAGTTTTGGAAGTTAAAAGTTTAAAAGTTCACTAAGTTTGATTTGAGGTGCGATTCGAGGTTTTGATGTTGTTATGTGTATTTAATGCAACGAGTAGGTCCGTGTTGTATTTTGAGACTTGTTGGTACGTTCAAATATGGTCCCGAGGGGCTCGTGTGAGTTTCGGGATAGTTTCAGTTGTGCAGCAAGGACGTTCAAACATCGCGTTCGCATAGTGGGATTGCGCTCGCGTTGTGCAGCAGGGAGCTGGAGAATTCTTCTTTGCATTCGCGTGGCATGGGGCGTGTTCGCAGAGTGTTGGTGTCTGTGGTCATCGCGTTCGCATGGGCAGTGTCGCGAATGCGTAGGGCATTTTTGTGGTAATGGCATTTGTTCTTCGCAATCGCGATGGTATTCCTGCGATCGCGATGGGTATTGCTGGGTAGTGATTATAAAGTACTCTTTTTCCGACTTGAGCTCATTTTATCACATTTTGAGTTATGAAACTCAGATTTAGGCGATTTTGGAGAGATTTTTCACCACATGGATTGGGGTAAGTATTTTCTACTCGAATTTGATTATATTACATGATTCCATCTTCTATTTTGTCATTTGATTGATGATTCTAAAAGAGAAATTGGGGGTATTTGTCTAAACTTTTCTAAAGTAAATAATTGAATTTCGAACATCGATTCAGAGTCTGCTTTGAGTAAAATTAATATGGCTAGACTCATAATTGAACGGGTTGTTCGAATTTTTGAGTTTTGTCAGATTTAAAGGTGCAAGCCCGTGCTGACTTTTTGGTTGACTTTGAGTATTTGATTAAAGATACGACCTTTATAATTTGGGTTTGTTTCCTTTGGCATTATCTGATGTATTTGAGTTGCTTTTGGCTAGTTTGGAGCCGTTCAGAGGTCATTTTGCGCGAAATGGCATTTCTAGAGTATCGGTTTGGCTTGCTTGAGGTAAGTATCTTCCTTAAATTTAATTGAGTCACTAGTCGTTAGAGTTATTTTGTAATAGCTATGTGCTATGGGTGCGCATATATGTGGGTTTTGAGCCCATGTGCGAGCACCGAAGTATTTATCCATGCTCGGGATAGTGTCTAGGCTATGACATGCCTTGAATTGATTGTTATGACTTAAGTTGTGATGTTTCTCATAGTTGTAACCCTATTGTAAGCTATTTGATCCATATTTTGAGTTTACATAGAGGCTAATCTCCCGATTGAACTTGATAATTGCTATTTTCGTAATGAAATTATCGATTTGAGCTATGATAGCATACTTTGCACATGCATACACTTTAGCTTGTCATTTACACCAGTCCAGGAGCATGAGATCTGATATTCATTAATTTTATACATGTATTCTTGTATAATTGCTTCCGTGTGATATGATTTGGACAACATGCCTATGATCACACTACACAGATTGTGTTGTGATGCCTGTGACCACGTCGGGCGGATTGTGTTGATATGCCTGTGACCCCGTCGGGCGGATTGTGTTGATATGCCTGTGACCATGCCGGGAAGATATTGTTGTTATGCTTGTGACTACGCCAGGTGGATTATATTGTTATGCATGTGACCACGTCGGGCGGATTGTGATATTGTGCATATGACCACGCCGGATCGGTGATATTGAGCATGTGACCACGCCAATTATGCATGTGACCAAGCCAGACGGATCCGTGATATTGAGTATGTGGCTATGACGGGCGAAATATAATATTGAACCTATGACCACGCTGGGAGGATTATGACATTGAGCATATGACCACGCTGGGCTGATAACACGTTGAATTGTCCATGTTACGTGTAGATATGGATCCATCCCCCTAGGGTCACCCTATCATGTTTCTCTCTTGATGGTGTACACGTGAATTGTGAGAAACTGATGGGTTTCTAGTTGATGCGGGCTCTGGGAGAGTCGGTTATTGATTTGGTTTGGTTATTAAGATTCTGATGTGGGCCTTAGAGTCATGACGTGATTTCTGTTTGGATCGGGTTGCGCGCCGCAGCGGACTGATATTTGGTTATTTTATTTAATCTTTACTTGCAATTTTTCTTTGTTGTATTTTGATTTATTTGCGTATCTCCTTTATATGTTGGTTTGTTGACTGAGCAGATATTAAGAAAAATAAGAATTCCAAGATGGTTTCTATCTATGATTTCATGATTTGATCATATTCCTGCTCTCTACTTGTTGGAAATTATGAGCTTGTACAGGTGATTGGCGAGTATCATTTATAATTCTTGCCTCTATTACCTCGCCGAAGTTAGTTATGATACTTAGAGTACATGAGGTCGGTTGTACTCATTCTACACTCTACACCTTGCGTGCAGATTTTGGAGCTGATATTGTTGTGTATGGAAGGAGCTGGCATTGAAGATATACCTGCCTTCAGGATATAGCTCCACTTGTCCCGGGTAGTTTTAGAGTTGAATTTTGTTCTTGTACATTCCAAACATATGTTATATTTCTTTCATACCTGCTTTGAAAATCTAAATCTTAATGGCTAATGATTTGTACTATTAGTGCTTGGGTTATTGTATGAGAATTTCAGTTATTTTATTTATTGAATTCATATTATTCATTAGAGTTGTATTGACTGTTATTTGGTTTACCTCGTGGATCGAATTAAATAGTATAACGACTAATTGAATTTTGGATCGCGCCAAACTTTAGACGTTTTCTCTGCCACACCCATTTTGAGAAATATGCCAAACAATTTCTTTTTCTCGATCTCCTTCACAGTACATAAGTTATTCACTTCGATTCATAATGGCCCTTCACTTGTCTGATATTTATTTCCTGTTTTAATGTATATGAGTTGAAAATTTTGCCTTCCTTGAGCTAATGGATAAAGCTATCATCCACGACTAAAACATCAGTTATTCAAATAGAATGACTAGAAAGAACATTTGGCTGTGTCCAGCTTCTAATATTAATGTGAATTAAATGGAGATTTCCAATTGATCTGTCAATGATCAAATTTTTACTATGTGCTGTTTGTTCCTACAATATTCTTTTAGACGTTGAATGAGCGGTGAAGTTTTTTTCAGTCATAGGGGAATATGTGGATCTCACGACAGGAATATATGTGCTATTTCATCTTCTTGCTCTTGGACTTCGTCGGCCGTGTTTGTAATTTGGGTTAAACATTCTTATTTTGCCTACCTTGTTACATATACAGGAGATTAGGAGCCCGTTTGAATTGGTTGAATGTAAGTAGCTTTTAAGTAATTAAGTGTTGAGTTGATTTTACTGATAAGCGGTTAATAAAAGTGCTAAAACTAAAAATAAATAATTGATGTATTTGATAAAAAAATGTTTGACAAATATTTTTTCTATTAAAATGACTGATATGCCATTAAGCTATTAGCACTAGATGAGCACATTGTCGCAACATTTGTATTAAATTAATTTGCGTCTCAATTTGCTTTCAGTTATAAATTAATTATTTGAAATTATTTACAATAAATATAAATTATAGATTTAACTAACATATAATGATTAGTATTTGTAGTCCAAATCTGTTTTTTCGTAGGAATACGAAATCTTCATTCATTAGATAATGCGATTAGATAAAGCTAGAGTCTCATTTGGCTCTCTAGTAGATACAACCACAGTGCTACTATCATTAGGATTACTATTTACAAATGATTTTCAAGTTCAGCCAAGCTATTAAGAACATTAGTATATACAAATTTAGAGTTAGTAGAGCCGATTTTGTCATCATGGACTAGTTTCAAAAATGTTGCAGACGGTCGCTTCCAAATAGATAGAGGGTTTGTTGTTTGGTTGCTTGTATCCTTTGGTGGCCAAAAAGCGAGCAACCTTGTTTCCTTCTCTGAAGTTATGCCGGATCAGCGGATTTCCCAGTTTTCTCAGTAGTGACCTGCACTCAGTAACCAAGTTAGTATACAGTAAACAAGTGTCCATTCCAAGGTAGTCCAAATCTGTTAATTATATCAAACAAACAAAATACACTTATTCAACAAAATGTCACACCTCCTTTTCTCAGGGTGATTGTCGAAAGAAATAAAAATTTTCAATTTAAGTGACATTATTGAAAACGATTGATTAAATTTTAGTTTTAATAGAGTCGTCACTTAAAATAATTATTATAGTGTTCCAAGTCACCAATTATTTTGAATCCTAATTCAAGGAAATTTGACTCTGTTCAAGTTAACGAAACACAGAAGATCGGGTAATGAATTCTGTTAACCTGGGAGAAGCTGTGAGGTATTCTCGGATTTTGTGGTTTTAGCACGGTCACTTTACAATTACACTTGGCTTAATTACCTGATTATTACATATTTTAAAAACAATCTATGTGCATTTTTACCCTTTACTGCTTTTGATTTTAAATTTTAAACAAATATGATGTTTCTTGGATGAACGGAATACTACGAACTATGGGCCTCCTCAAGAATCAACTCACGTAGCCCATCCACATTGGGCACATAAATCCGACCCTACATCCGCAACACCGCATCATCTCCAATAGTAACCTCCTTGGCATCACCGTGCTGAACCGTGTCCTGAAGGACAAGCAAATAGGGATTGTCATACTGACGCTCTCTAATGCAATCATACAAGGAAGACCGAGAAACCACACAAGCTAGAAGCCGACTGGTCTGCGAAACATTTAATCTCACGAACTGACTGACCAAGGCCTGAATATCTGATGCAAGCGGTCTCTCATCAACAGGAGTAAATGCAAGGCTACCCATACTCACCGCTTTTCTGCTTAAGGCATCGACCACCACATTGGCCTTCTCGGGATGATACAGAATGATAATATCATAGTCCTTTAGTAGCTCCAACCATCTCCACTACCTCAAATTAAGATCCTTTTGTTTGAACAAGTGCTGGAGACTCTGATGATCCGTAAATACCTCACAAGACACACCGTAGAGATAATTCCTCCAAATCTTCAATGCATGAATGATGGCACAAAGCATAAACAATCACTCTACCCTCTTGCATCAAGACACACCCAATCCCAATCCGAGAAGCATCACAATACACTGTATAAGAGCATGACGCTGAAGGAAAAACTAGAACTGGACCTCTGGTCAAGGCAATCTCGAGCTTCTGAAAGATCACCTCACACTCATCCGACCACCTGAATGGAGCACCCCATTTGGGTCAATTTGGTCAAAGGCGCTACAACGGACGAGAAACCCTCCACAAAGCGACGATAATATCCGGCCAAGGCGAGAAAACTCCAATCTCAGTAGCTGAAGACGGTCTGGGACAACTCTGAACTGTCTCTATCTTATTTGGATCCACCTTAATCCCTTCACTGGACACCACACGCCACAAGAACGCCACCGAACTGAGCCAAAACTCACACTTGGAGAACTTGGCATAAAGCTCCTCCTCCCTCATCCTCTGTAGTACAATCCTTAAATGCTGGGCATACTTCTTCTGGCTACGTGAGTACACTAGGATATCATCAATGAATACTATGACAAACGAATCAAGATATGGTTGGAAAACACTATTCATCAGATGCATGAATACTGTTGAGGCGTTGGTCAGCCCATAAGACATCACAAGGAACTCATAGTAACTGTAGCTAGTCCTGAATGCCGCCTTCAGAATGTTTGAGTCCCGAATCTTCAACTGGTGATACCTATACCTCAAATCGATCTTAGAGAATACCCTCGCTCCCTGAAGCTGGTCAAATAGATCATCAATGCGCGGCAAATGATACTTGTTCTTGATTGTAACTTTGTTCAAATGCCTGTAGTCGATGCATCACATAGTACCATCCTTCTTCTTCATAAACATAATTGGTGCACCTCAAGGCGACACACTAGGCCTAATAAACCCCTTATCAAGAAGCTCCTAAAGTTGCTCTTTCAATTCCTTCAACTTTGTTGCTGCCATACGATACGGGGGAATAGAAATAGGATGAGTGCCCAACACCAGGTCAATACCAATTGATATCCCTATTGGGTGGCATGCCCAGCAGGTCTGGAGGAGACACATTCGGAAAGTCTCACACTACCGAAATAGAATTAATATTAGGAGTATCAGCACCAACGTCCCTCACAAAGGCCAAATATAACAAACATCCATTCCCAACCATCCGTTGCGCCTGCAGATAAGAAATCACCCTGCAGGGAACATAATCTAGAGAACCTTGGAAACCCCGGCATCGCCAACGTCATGGTCTTTGCGTGACAATCCAAAATAGCATGACATGGAGACAACTAATTCATACCCAAAATCACGTCGAAATCAACCATACTAAGTAATAAGAGATCAACTCTAGTCTCCAATCCCCCAATAATTACCACACACGACCGATACACACGGTCCACAATAATAGTATCGCCCACCAACGTACATGAACAGGTAAGAGTAAGGACTTACAGGGCATATACAAGTAATGAGCAAAATATGATGATACATACGAATAAGTGGAAGCAGCATCTTTGTGACATACTGAGATAATACCTGTGATCACTGTGTTTGAAGCGACGGGCTTTGGCTGGATAGGAATAACATAAAATCGAGTCTGACCGCCACCTGATCGGCCTCCCCTTCTAGGGCGAGCTCTAGCTGCCTAAGCGCTACCCCGAGCTGGCTACGCGGGTGGTGAAGGGACTGGTGCAGAAGTCGTAGCCTCACCCTTTTGCTAAACTGGACCTCGTAAGAGACGGGGAAAACACCTCCTCATATGTCCAAGCTCCCCACACTCGTAGCAACCTCAATCCATCAATGGTGGTGGTGACTGAATCGGACCCCGAGAACCAGAATAACTACTAGAAGAACCTAGTGCAGACGAACCCTAAACTGATGGAGTACCAGATGAACTCTAAGCTGGGAGAGCACTGAGAGATGACTGACCCGGGCGAGCACTATATGAACCTGCAAGCTTATGCACCACGATGAACTGGCTGAGCCATCGAAGCGGGCCTATAAGAATGACCCTTGCTGTGGTAGGAATGCCCGCCTATAAGGAACACCGCTGAAGCCACTCAAACCGCGAGGCCTCTTGGCCTCCCTCTCCTCACACTCCTGACTATGGACCAATTCTAGCCGCCGAGCAAATCAACCACCTCGACGAACCTAGCACCTGATGCATTCTCCCGAGTCATAACAAAATGCAACTGATAGCTGAAGCCATCAGTGAACCTCCTAATCCTCACCCTCTTAGTGGGAACCAACCAGATCGCATGACGAGCCAACTCTGAAAATATCATCTCATACTATGTCACAAACATGCCCTCCTGGCATAGCTGCTTGAGTTGCCTACGCAACTCCTCCTTGCGGGTCGGTGGCACAAATTTCTTTAAGAAGAGAACGAAGAACTCATGCCATGAAAGTGGTGCAGCACCGACTGGCCTGCTCCTCTCATAGGTCTCCCACCATCTGAAGGCTACCCCTGTCAGTTGAAAAGTAGTAAATGAAACCCCACTAGTCTCTAGAATACCCGCCATGCGAAGAATCCGCTGGCACCTATCCAAGAAGTCCTGAGGACCCTCTATCTCAGCCCCACTGAATGATGGAGGCTTGAGCCTTCATCATCTCTCTAGTCTCTTCTGCTCTTCATCACTTATAATGGCGCCCACCTGGGCCTGAGAACCTGCAATCGGCTGGGCTGGTAGTACCCCCAGTGTCTGAAGTCCCTGCACCACCTGCTCTGGAGTGCGGGCGGTAGGAGTCTGAGCACCTCCCCTGGCCTGGACAGTGGCTGGTGTGGCCAGAACTGAAACCGCATTAGCACCAATTTTGGGGTGCGGAATTCATTTTATTTTTATGCTAATCAGGGAAGGCTTTTTTGTATTTTTATGCTAATCAGGGAAGGCTTTTTTGTAGTATTCTTCTTTTAGTGGTATTAGTCTTTTTATTTCTTTAATGGTTTCATTAATAAATTCTAAATATTCTGTATCATGTGTTCTAAGATAGTCTGATATATTATCTGTAAGTAATTTTTCTAATAAATCTTGTGTTCTCATAGTTTTTATCCAGTATTCTAGATATTCATAATTTATATTCATTAATCTGAATATATATCTAGGTCATATAAGTCTATGTTATTAGCTATATTGAATTCATACCATTGTTGATTTATTAGCTGCATCGTTTCGGTATATTCTATTATTTCTTCCATAATTAATAGGTCAAATATTTTTTCTTTAACATCATTATTAAGTTTTCTAAGTAGATATAGTACTAGTATCTTATATTGTTGATTGTTATCTAACAAATAAGTATTTATCATGTTTATCATATTCTAAACAATTTTATTCCCTTTAATCTCTATATATGTTATTCTAATTTTATCATCTTATACTAAAGTTATTCTGAACATTTCGCTTAGTCACTACCATATTTTTCGGCTTCAATCATCTACCCTAGCGGCGCCTCAACACTGTGTACTCCCCTTAACACGGCTTCCTTGCCTTTTCCGGTTTCCACCATAGGATGGCATAGCCTGGGCTTGACTACTCTCAGCCTACTAACTCATATGGCAAACTTACTAAAAATGTTCAGCAAAACAACCTTGTATTTGTATTTGTCTTACTTTTAGTATCTTATTTGGTATTGGGTAATTATATGTTTTAGTTTTTGTATTTAAGTTTCTATAATCAATTAGCATCCTACTTTTTCCTCTTTTTTGTTCACTATGTTTATTGACTATAAAAGCTGGGCTAGTATGTTTACTATTGCTTTCTTGTATATATCCATTTTCCATTAATTCAGTAATATGCATTTTGAATTCTTTTAAGTCATCAAAATTATATTTTAAAGGTTTTTGGGTTATTATACTATTTTCATCTGTAAGTTCAATTTTTATCTTAGTTTTATATTTTTCCCATCCTTGTAACGGATTTTCACTGTATAGTTTTTCTAACTTATCTTCTATTATTTTTAATTTGTCTACTGTGAATATAATTATTTCTATTTTATGAGTATCTAGTTTCTTACTTTCTAATTTTTGAGTAATTTTTTCACTTCCTTTTATTCATGGTGTATGATTTCTTACTTTGTTATTTACTCTTTTTGCTCCTATTTTTTGTTTACATCGGGTAGTAAACCACCAATGTGTTCTTGTTATTATATGTGGGTATAATTTGTCTAGAAATGGCATTCCTAATAGTATATTTTTATTTGTAAATTCATAACTATACATTTCTTCTATATGTAGGATTTTATCCCATATTTGTATCCTTATATTTTTGGCTTTATATTCTATCATACTCCCTTCATTATTAAATCCTGTAACTATAATAGGTGTTTTTAATTTTTCCCATTTACTATCTGGCAAACAATTATGATTACACATATTAGCTTCTGCTCCTGTATCTATCATCGGTGTATAGTATCTATTATAATATCCTTCTACTATAATTTTTACTAATATATAAATTTTTGTCATTATTTACATTATTGTACGCTTTATTATGATTTTCCTAGTTTCATAAGTTATTGTTAATTGTTTATCTTCTAAATTATATTGTTTTACACTATCTAACCATTTTATTCCTAAGGTTAATATTGTCTCTTCATTATATATCTTACATTTTATTTGTATTGGTATTCCTCCTATAATTAATTCTTTATTGGTGTATTCGTCTGTATTTACTAAGGTTATTGGTAAATCTGGACATGATTTTTCTTTTGTAATTATTTCTTTTTCTCGTACTAGTTCTCTCATAATAAAATTTTCTTCCTGTCCTATATTGATTAATATGAAGTATTTCCTTTGATCCATTATCCTTGTTATATAATATTGGTGTGATTTTGTTTCTTCTATTATCATATTTTGTGGAGTATTATACTCTAATCTTCTAGATGTACTTGTTCTAGATGATGATGATGGGGTTTCATAACTTAGTCTTTTAGATGTATTTATTCTATCTTTAACTATTTCTAAATCTTCTTCTATATCTATTTCTTTGTAACTATAATCATTTTTATCTATAACATGTGATGACTCCTTTTTATGGCCCGATTTATTTCATTAATTATATTAATTGAAATTAAGTTGAGTAAGTTGTGCTCAAAGTAAATCGGTAAGAAACGAGACATTTGGTCTCATTTAAGAAAAGCTTAAGTCATAAAAGTCAATCGTAGATTGACTTATGAGTTAGAAGGTTCGGATTTGAATTCTGACGACTCGGTTAGCTTCGGGGTAGGATTTATGACTTAGGCGAGTGACCGGAATAAGTTTTGGAGACCCCGAACGAAACTAGGCTTGAATCGGCGAAGTTCGAATTTCCGGTTGATAAATGAAATTTTGATCCGGAAGTCCGAATGAAATTCCGAAAGTTGCTGTAGCTTCAGTATGTAATTTAAGACTTGCGTGTAAATTTTCAGACCATTCGGACATGGTTTGGTCAGGTTCGGATCAAAGGATCGATTTAAGAATCCTTGGAGTCCGTAGGTTTGAATCTAATGCAAACCTGATAATTCGATGTTTATTTTTGTGTTCCAATGATTGGAACAAGTTTAAATGAGATTATAGAACATGTTTTCATGTTCAGATAAAGTCCCGGGGGTCTCGGATGAATTTTGAATAGTCAACGGGACTTAATTCGTCGCTTTATAAAGCGCTAACTTCATACTTTCTGGTGTACTTAATATTTAAAATTAGTGAACGAGCTCCAAACTCAATTTTGTTTGAGGCATTAGCTCCGCATTGAAATTACGGAGCCATAGCGAAAAGAATCGTCTAAATCGGACTCCGTATAGGCTTAATCTTGTAAAAGAAGAAAAATAGATCAGTTGGCAGATGAGTTTCGCGGCCAAAAAAGCGATTCGCTTTTTGGATAAGCGAAT
>MCJB01000836.1:114184-154912 GCA_002018475.1 Nicotiana obtusifolia | reverse complement strand
ATCGTATGAAGAAGTTATGCCTATTTTGTGTCAGGGGAAAATTCCAGCGCCCAGGACAGCGCCCGGCGCCGTCCAGAGCGCCCGAGGCAGTGAAGGACGCGGAGGCCACTGGAAGCAGCGCCGTGGGCAGCGCCCGGCGCCCCCCGTGGCGCTGGAGGCAGAATGGGGTCTATAAAACGGGGTTTTGGTCATTTTAACATATCTTGAGCTAGGGAGGTCGGATTGAAGCAATTTTTGAAGCGATTTTCAAGGAAAACATCGGGGTAAGTGTTCCTTATCATAAATCCTTCATAGATCATGATTCCATGATCATTTACATCATGAATCCATGAATCTATGGAAGAAAAATCAGATTTTTTCTTCCAAATCTTCCAAGAACAAAAATTTAGATTTGAAGGTCAATCCGGTGTCGGAATTTAACAAATTTTATATGCGTGGACTCGTATTGGAATGGGTCATTACATTTTTTGGGTTTTGTACGATTACGAGAAGTGGTCCCCACTGTCAATTTTGAGTTTAATTTCGGGATTTTACCCGGAAAGTTTGTGAATTTCAATGGAAATTGGTGTCCATTATGGGTATTAACAAACCGTAATAAATTGTTTATGATTAGATTTGGAGCCTTCGGACGCAAGGTTTCAAGGAAAAGGTTTTGAAACCTTGAATCCCATTGCCAAGCGAGGTAAGTGCCCGTTCTAGCCTTAGCTTGAGGAACTAGAAACTATGTGCTATGTGCTAAATTGCTTCTCGTTGAGAACCTTGTATAGGTATGGTGACGGGTATCTATACTTTGGTGTCATACATGACCGTGGGTCGTATGTTGATAATTGTTGCATATTAACATTATAATTGTTGAACGATATTTGTGACATTGTCGAGATGCAAAGATAATTATGTTCCTAATTGCCGGATGATGTCCGAGGTATTATTGTGATATAGGTGTGGGGCGGGTGGCACGCCTGCCACAGGATATTATGAAATGAGGGCGGATGGTACGCCTAGTACACGAGCTGAACATTGTGAATGTTCCTATTGATTATGGTTATGGATATGAACATCTCTTTCATTTTAATTTAGATTGATAATGAACTAGTTGAATAAGTAATTGTTAATAGATAATTAAAGATTTCGTGTCTAAGTCATGGGTAGTGTCTTAGGAGTCCATAAGAGTCCAAAAGAGTCCGGTGTCATAACAATAGTAATGTGTCTAGGTTTAACGGAAATATAGACGGGTTGGGGAAAGGTTAATCGATAAGCATAAGTAGTAGTAAATTGTTAATATTGATTTAGTTAAATATGAGTCGAGTAGTGGTCTAGTTAAAGTTATTTTCCCTGGCCAGGTTGGTTGTTAATGATATTGTTTCCCAACATGGGAGTTAATGTGATGCATTAGGCTATTGGTTGGAAGTTGTTTGTGATTGCTGTGACATGTATAAGTGGAGAGACCGTAGCTGGTGCCACGCTTGTCACGAGATATAGTATACGTGGAGAGACCGTAGCTGGTGCCACGTCCGTTATGAGATATTGTATACATGGAGAGACCGTTGCTGGTGCCACGTCTGTTATGAGATATTGTATACGTGGAGAGACCGTTGCTGGTGCCACGTCTGTAATGAGACATTGTATATGTGATTGTTGTGACAAGTATAGGTGGAGAGACCGTAGCTGGTGCCACGCTTGTCACAGGATGGATTGCATTTCATATTGTTGTGTTGAATGCCAAATGGCAATGATCCTCTTTGAAAGTTGTTGATCTGTTGATTTCATCGATTTGATATTGCAATATTTATATAACTTCTCTGTTTATTTTGCTGATGTACATTCATTATCTGTCATAGTTGTATGTATATATATATATATATGTATGTATGTTATGTTTAACAGGATTATCTGGAGTCCGGTCTAGCCTCATCACTACCTCGCCGAGGTTAGGCCAGGCACTTACCAGCATATGGGGTCGGTTGTGCTGATACTACACTCTGCACTCTTTTGTGCAGATACCGGTGCCACAGGTGTCGGACTGTAAAGGACTTCCAGCTTTTGCGTGAATTCTCAGGCGACCCAAGGTAGCACTGCAGACGTTCGCAGATCTTGGTGTCCTCTGTCTATTCTTTTGACTGCTATTCCATGTAGTTCGGAAACAGTATTTTTGTTATTTCTTCCAAGACTATTGTATGTAGTACTCTTAGACAGTCTGTGAAAACTGTGATACCAGTTCTTGGGAGGACTGTATAAACAAGGGGCTATTTAAGTATTTTCCGCCTTTTGTTATTAAATTTTGTTGTAAAATTATGAATGACGTGTTAAATGCATTAATGAAGTTAATTATTGGCTGGCCTAGCTTCCTTTAGTAGGCGCCATCACGACTCCCGAGGGTGGGAGATTTGGGGTCGTGACAATTTTTGTGATAACTTTTTGGCTCATTTGGTGACTCTTTGCCCACTAGTGAGCATGGTGTTGCTCTAATTGCTCTTATTAAGAAGTGAAATTGATCTGTCTTGATTAGTTCATGTGCCATGTGTGTTAGTTTTTGTTAAAAATAATTCTTGTGTTTACTTTTATTTTCTAGAACTTACCTGGTTGGTCTTTCAATTCTAATGTTAATTATATTTGGTTGGAGGGATGATCTTAGGCTTTCTTTGTGATCTTTGAAAAAGCCTCTTTAGTCTTTCGACCATTACATAAATATTATCACTAGTTTACCCCATCTGAGCCTTTAACCTTTTCTTTGGCTACCTCATGACAAATCTTTACCCTTTTGTAAAATAATTTCCTCTTTTGAACTCGTACCTCCTTGAATGTTGCTAATGAGGCTAAAAACCTAAGTTGGGGGTGTTGGTATTAATTGGAAAATGGTGAAGATGTACATTGTGTGCAGAAGCATATACCTCAAAGTTGTTTATACGAAGATACTCAAGCTCCAAAAGAAAAGAAAAAGAAAATATTTGTGTGTGTGTGTGTGTGTGTGTGTGTGTGTGTGGAGTGTTGAGAAAATTAGAGAGGTACTTTAAGGTAGTTCTATATTGGTAACTAGAGGTAATAAGGGTTATCTGGTTTAAAAAGAAGCAAAGTTCAAAAAGAAAGACACATGTGAGTAGTGTTCAAGGAGGTTGTAGTCACTTGTATCCCAAATGCTTATCCTACCCTTCCCTAAACCTAAATTACAAGCTTGAAAAGTCCTTATGGGATCTCCAACCGAATGTTCTTGAATAGGTGATGAATTAAAATAAGGGCAAGCTTATGGCATGATATTTTGTAACACTTGAAATTCTTTGTTGAAAGTGAGTGTCTTTGTGCATTTGTCCCTTATGTTGTTATTGTAAATATGATGATTTTGAGACATTCTTTCTTGTGAGGGCACATGGATTTTTATGGATTGATGATATAGATATATTCCGAATTGTGTAAATTGAGCATATGTAGTAGACTAGTGCTTTTGAGTCACTTCTTGAGGCTTGGTTGTTGTCATTTGATTATTATGAAAGTCCATTGCATTCTTGAGATTGTTTTAAATGAGGGAGTTATTTGGTTGAGATTCACATGCTTGAGCCTAATTATTAGTACTAACCAAAGCCATAAGTGTTATGCTTAATAGAAAATTATGATTTGAAAATGATAGCAATGCTAATTGTGCTTTAAATGGTAGAGCCTCATTGAATTTTTTGTTTTGATTTACTTGAGGACAAGCAAAAGCTTTAAGTTGGGGGTGTTGATGAGTGGTGATTTGCATCCGTTAATTATAATATGATGTTTTTTATGGTGTTTATTGCTAGATTTTCAAGAAAATAATGTCTTGAAGAGAAATAAGATCAAATGAAGTTAAATTGTGCAAAAAAAAAAGTGTAAAAGAAGTGAAAGTATTTTCAATGGAATCGCTTTTGCGCAGGCAAGTCCGCATCTTCGGTCTCGCATATGCGAGAAAAGGTCCACATCTGCGAAATGAGACTTGCAAAGACCGCTTGATGAATCGCTTATGCGGTCGCGCTTCTGCGCTTGAAGACCGCTTCTGCGGACACGCTTATGTGTTCTTTTGGCCGCTTCTGCGGAATAACCATTTACCACCAAACATCGCTTCTGCATCAGGCATCCACATCTGCGGAACTTCACATGCGAGGATTGTTCTGCAGGTGAGGCCAACGGGCTTCAGCTTTGGATAGACTTGGCATTTCACATTTTCTCCATTCTAAACCCACAAATCCACGACCTAGCTTATTGGAAACACATCTTTGGCCAATCTCTGGACATATTTGACATCTCTTGACAAGAGAATACAAGTTCTGGAGTTAGGGTTCTTGCACACACACTTGGGTCTTGAAGATTTGAAGCTTTTGGTTGAGAATTTCTTACTCGTTTATGCTCATTTCTTCATTTTCTTGCTTTGTATTGAATATCTTAGTGTAGTAGTATTTTTTCCAACACTTGAATCTTGTTTATAGAAATATTCATATTTAAAGTGTGGATTAAATATCTTGTAATGCTTATGTATTGAACGATTATTATTTATATTTGAAGTGAGTTATTGTTTCTCTAATTATTCGTGTTCTTTAATGTTTTCAAAGGGATTAGCTAACCCTAGGACTCGCAGATTTACTTCGAATTAATTTTGGAAAAGATAATTTAGGGTTGGGAAAGACTTATTAACAAGAACTTGAGGCGTTAATCCTCACTTTATAGATTCTACCTAGGGATAGGTTGAACTAGTTGTAGCCATATTCGGGTGTCCTTAATCTCTTAATTATTTTAGGGATAACTCAATTAGGGAGTCTTGTTAGTCTTCAAAAGAAGCTAATATAGAATTATTACCAAGGCTAATTGACATAAACTCGCTCATATTTGTAAAATCGTGAAATACATTGGATCGTTACTTGAGTGTAATTCCCATTGCATCCATGCTTGTAGCCATTTATTACTTTACTTGCTTTGTAGGTTAGTTTACATTTTCGCAATTAGTTATAAACATTTTATCAAGATAATTTTAAGTGTTTAGCTTAGCATAACAATGATAATTCTCTTATACGCCTAATCGCCTATATATTGTTCTCTGTGAGATTCGACCCCGACTCATAGTTGGGTATATTATATCACATGCGGCTGTGTCCATTTACTTTTTAGTAGTGGATTTGGACATCATAATTATGTAATGAGTTATTTTAGTTGTATAATAGTCGTGTATTATGTTTTGAAGTCAAGCGAATTGTGGAACAAAAGTTGGCAAAGGTCATCACATGTTACATTCATAAATGTGCTCAAAATTAGGTCAAATGCAACTGCGCTTTTCTCCCAATATATTTAGAATTATAGGATGATCCACCTACAAAATTTAATATCTATGAGTTTAGTTTATAACGGATTAAACTGTTTGTCGATACAACATTCGATTAAAGAGATATTCACATTTTCGTGAGACAGCGCAATCTACTCCTAATGGGACCCACTTAGGCGGTGGACGACCCTTGAACATTTTAAACGGGTTGGACGGGTCAGTTTTTTTCATTTCCGACCAAGGGAAACTCCCAAACTCTGTCAACACTTCCCTAGCAGTTCTCCAAGGTTCCAAGCCAAATCCAAGGTGGTTTTACCTAAACCTAGCCTCAAAAGTTAGCCTAAGTGAAGAAGAGAGTCTTTATGGTTTTGTGATGTATTAAAGGGTGCTTGTAAGCTAAGGAAAGCTTTGGGTCAAGTTTGTTCTGATTATTTAAGTTATGTATAACACCTTAACTTTTTAGCTTATGCTTATCTATGTGTCGGTTAAGTTATTTGGATGAAGAATTAGAAGATAGAACTTGAAGTTGTATAATAATTGTTATCTCATATTGGAATATTTTGGAGTTGTGTATATGACTTCATATGGCTGGAAATCATGAGGAATAGCTCGGTTATAATATTCTTATTGTTATTATGCTTGTCAATATGTTGAGTATGTTGATGGTTTTGTAAATAGGAGAAGAAGCAACCAAACAATACCTCGAAGTTGTCCATGTTTTTGTTATATCTTGTTGGGTTGTATGATGCTTCTTTCATGATGGATATAAGGTTGGAATATAATGTAGATATATATGTTTATAAGCTGGATTTTGTTGATGGTATTGTAAGTACATGGAAAATGGGAAAAAGAGTTGGGTTTTGGTTTCAATCCAAGCTTGCCGCTTGTCATTTTATATAGTAGTTCTGCTGGTGACGTTTGTGCACTTGTTGTTGTGTAGAGTGAATTGTGTTGTTATGCTGTTCGGTGTGTTGTGGTGCTGAAATTATATACTTGAAGGTTGTATGTGTTCTTGTTGTTTTTATGGACATGGGAAAAGCAAGTAAAACAAGGGACATGCTATCTGTTTTAATATAAAATAAGCTTACCGTTTGTTGTACGATATTGCATCTTTCGTAGCTTAACAATAGCCTTATTATCGGTGTTGTAGATTAAAGTGCGATGAGACAATTTCGACATGTTTATTGGACAGATTGTGATAAGGTATGTTAAGTCTATCCCTTCTTCCCTTTTGGCATGATCCATATGATACAAACGAAATGAGCAAACGCTGAACTTTCACAAATCACTCTATTCTTAGAAGTACTAGGGGTGCCTATGTTCTTGATCCCCCATGTGTCATGTTATTATATCGTCTATTAATGGGTCTCAGAAAATGCATAAGTTGATAAAGTTTATTTCATGATATTAACCAAGGTGTATTGATCTTATGACATTCTGAGAGATCTTATCGACTTACTTCCTTATGCATTGCATTCATTTATACATGTACATTGACCTAGGACCAAATGGCGTTATATACGCGTATCTTATATGTATATGGGGTATGGAGAAAGGATACAACATTATATACGCCCCACTACCTGATTAGCTGGTATACGTTCATAATTTCGCCACTGAAGCTGGTATGATTTGATGGGACGCCCTCAAAGGCTTGAGGATGTTATGTATGCATATACCTATGCATGATATGACATTTATACACACATACATGAATCAATAAAGGTTTCATGATTCACTGAGCTATTCATACTTACAAGTTGAGTCTTTGACTACATGTTTCTTTCGTGTCTTTTATATACTACTTTTCATGCCCTACATACTCGTTAATTTATTACTATTGACGTCTCTTTTTCGTGGGGACGTTTTGTTTCATGCCTGTACGTGCCGATAGATAAGTTGACAATCCTCCTAGCAGGCCATCAGCTCAGCTAATAGTGTTGGTTCACTCCACTTGCTCCGGGTTTGCCTATTTGGTCAGTATGCTTTGGACATGTATTGATTGGTATGGCGGTGCCCTGTCCCAGCCTTTATGACGTTTATGTACTCTTAGATGCTTGTAGACATATGTCATGTATAAGTATGATTGTATGGCCTTGTCGGCCTATGTTTTGAGGGTACGAATGATTGTTTTGGTCTTATAGGCTCGTAAGTCACATGTATAAGTTTGTATACCATGTTAGGTCATCCTATGTCAAGTATTCTCCTAGATTAAAGGTTAAAATCAATGGGTGATTATGGATTTATAACAAAACAAGTTAAAATTCACTAACCAATGAAGTAGGGATGAAAATTATCTTCAAAATCGCCTCTAGACCGAGCTCTAGCTTTCAAACATGGTGTAGAGTAACAAAATCCCGACGTAAACTTTTCATTTATCTTAGTGTCAAGTGTTCTTCATGTTCGCGAAGCACCAGAACCGGTCGCGATACACACAGGACAACTGGCCTTCGTGTTTGCAAGGTCCTCTTCATGTTCGCGAAGTCTTAATTCCCCTCCTGCCTTCGCATTCACGAACCCAGGTCCGCGTTGGCGAAGAGGAACCATCTGCGCTCCCCCAGGTCTTCCCAAAGCATCCCGTTCGCATGAAGCCTGTCGCATTGGCAAAGAGTAAGCCCCCTATTGCTTCGCATTCGAGACCGTCTCCTCGCGTTTGCGAAGAACAACCAGCCCCTAGCCCATGTTTCCCCTTCACAATCGCGAAGCACAATGCACCAGACACCAGAAATAGTTATTCTAGAAGTTCAAAATGATCCTAAGCCTATCCGAAACTCACCCGAGCACCTCGGGCTCCAAACAAAACATGCACACAAGTGTAATAATATCATAAGAACTCGCTCGCAAATTCAAAACACCATAATAACATCTAGAACCATGAATCGGACATCAAAATGCATGAATTTCAAAAGAAAACTCAAGAACTTCTAGAATGACAACCAAGCATCTGAATCATATCAAACCAACTCCGAATCGCACCAAATTTTGTAGACAAGTTTCAAATAGCAAAACAAACCTCTTCCAAGTCCCAAAATAAAATTCTAAACCTGATAAGCATAAAGTCAACCTATGGTCAAACCTATCAAATTTTCAAATATTCAAATTGCTAACTTTCGGGAAAACAAGTCAAATCACCCTAGGGACCTCCGATTTAATTTCTGGGCATTTGCTCAAATCCAAAATTAGAATACGGACCCACCAGAATTGTCAAAATACTGATCTGGGGTCATTTAATCAAAATGTTAACCCTAGTCAACTTAAGTTATTTTCAAAATCAAAAATCATATTTTCTTAAAAATTTCACGTAGAGTTTTTCGAAAAGCAACACGGATCATGTACGCAAACTGAGAAACATCAAATGATGCTACTGGAAGTCTCGGATCATGAAAATAAAGGCTAGTACTCAAGATGACCAATTAGGTCGCCACAAGGAGATAGACGCATGATGGATAATTAAAGACCACGAGGAAGGAAGGTTCATTAATAGCCACGAATATTGAAAGAAATTGACATAATTTCCTGATTGTACGTGATTGATTACTATTACCATAGTTGTTACAAATTACCCAACGCAACTGATAATCAATGTAATAAATATTAGTAATGGGCGAGAATTAAGTAAGGCAAAATAGTTATATATTGTACCTACTTATAAACCCCCTTACCATATCTTGTACTATCGTCAAGGAATTCACGAAAGTATACTTAATCACTTATATTTTATTTTCTGCTATTTGAAGAATCTTGTTCTCTCTTCTTGGAAGGAAGTTGTGATTACCATTAAGATTTCTTTTTTACTTATTCTCTCAATATTTTGTTTCCATCATTTATTATTCATCTATATTAGGAAAAGTGAAGTAAATTTGGTTATTAGAGATCTGAGTTATTCTATTATTTACTTTGACTACAAAAATTATTTTTTGGTTAAACAAATTGGTTTCGTTACTGGAAAATCTAGTAATCTTTTTACTTTTCATTTACATATTTTGGCTTCAGCAAAAAATTATGTCTAGCACTAATGAAATTGTTTAGGTTGAGGATGGACAACAAGAAAGAACTCCTCCACACCATACACCCACACATACTCCACAGCGTTCACGAGAAAATTCACATGTTAGATCTGCTAATCGTAACGTTGGACAACAACAACATAAGGAACAGTCAAATGAGCAAGATACCTTGAAGCAATTTATCACACAACAGATTAGTAAAGCTTTGTGTGCTTTTCCAAGTATTTTACCAAGTGTTTTTCAAGCGACTCCACCACCAATTAACACAATTGTGAAAAATCGCCCATTTAGAACTTGAAAACTTGGGAACTGGGGAAATACAAAACAATTCTAGAGCCGGAGGGCTAGGTACGCCAAATAATTCTAATTTCCAAAATCTAGTTCTAACCTTGCAGAAACAGCTCAAGGGACAAAACGAGTGGATAGAACAAATATCGGAAGTACCGCCCGCGATAAAAGGAGTAGATATTGACAAGTATTCACAACAACTATGAAAGCTAAGTGCAGCTCCGTTACAGATACCGAAAGGTTCAATATGCACGATATTCCCAAGTATGATGGGACTACTGGCCCACGAGATCACATCACAGCATTTACTACAGGAGTCAAGGGCAACGGTTTAACCAAGAAGGAAATCAAATCAGTGTTGGTGAAAAACTTTGGTGAAACCCTCACGAAAGGGGCACTAACATGGTATTTTCTCTTACATAATAATTCCATTGAGTCTTTTTTTGAGCTTGTAGATTCATTCATAAAAGTATATTCGAGAGTTCAAAAACTAGAGAAAAGAATGAAAGATATCTTCAAGGTAAAACAAGGGAGTATGGAATTGCTCAAAGAATTTGTAGATTGATTCCAGTGAGAAAAAATGTGTTACCATGTGTACCTGATAATTGGGCAGCAATAGCATTTGTAAGCAAATTGAATGAGAGAAGTTCAAAAGCCACGAGAAGGATAAAAGAAGCTTATGGGAATTTCCTGCAACTACTTGGAACGATGTTTATAATAGGTACAACACAAAGTTACGAATAGAAGAAGATATGGTATCCCAACCGAAGGTAGAGGAAATGTTCAGACCTAAACACTCGAAATCTGAAAGAAGACCCGGAAAAAATAGGTATGACCCGTACATGGGACCTACGAGGGAGATCTTAGGTCAAGATTAGAACAGGCACGATTTGATCAAAGATCAAGGCAGAAGGAGGCAAGTTGTTGTTCTCGTTTTAGAAAGGAACGAACATAAGAAGGAGAAACGATTAAAATTATCGAGCAAAAATAGGAGATTATAATTTGAACTTCAGTATTTTAGAGTTAGTAGTTGCGTTAAAAGGTATGGGTGATAAAGTACGATGGCCAAAAGAGATGAGATCGGACCCCAACAAAAGAAGTGTAATGACGAGACTGGTCATTTTGAGCTTTAAGATTTTATTCAGGGGTTCGAGGTCTTGAGTGGCTTCATATTGTGTATTATGACTTGCCTGCATGGTCGGATTTGATTTTCGGATGGTTGAGAATGGATTTGGACGAGCGATTCTCACTTTGGAAGCTTAAGTTGAAAATATTGATCGAGGTTTGACTTTCTAAAAAGACCCTGAAACGGTGTTTTGATGGCTCCGATGGGTTCATATCATAATTTCAGACTTGGGCGTATGCCCAAAATCAATTTCGGAGGTCGATATGTTTGATTTGTGTTGTTTTGCCGGAAGTTGGCAATTCAAATGCTTAGAATTTTGATAAGTTTGACCGTAGGTTGACATCACAACTATCTTATTTGGATTTCTATTTCGGGACTTGGAATAAGATCGTTTTTTCATTTGGAACTTGTCCACAAAGTTTGGCGTCATTCCGAGTTAATTTGATAGGAATTGGACGCGCGGTTGTAATTTTGAAGTTCTTGAGTTTTATGCTAAATTCATGTGTTTTGAGGTCCGATTCGTGGTTTAGGATGCTATTTTGATGATTTGAGCGCGCGAGTGAGATTATGTTATGTTTTTAGACTTCTATTGATATTTGGTTTGGAGCTCGGACGGCTCGGGTGAGTTTCGGACTCGTAACGGAGTGTTTGATTGAATTTAAGTCAGCTGGTTTTTGCACTGGTGCCTTAGGTCTCGCATTTGCGATATTAGGCAAGGTCTTCTACATTTTCATTTGCGATCGCAATGATTGCATTTGCGATGTGGTGGCCTGGGTATATGGTTCGATTTGCGATCTCAATGGTCGTATTTCCGAAGAGTCCATTGTTTGCAATTGCGAGCTATTCATCGCATTTGTGATGACAGCGGGAATGAGAGGGCTTTTTCTTTTGCGATTATTTCTTCGCATTTGAGAAACCTAGGTCGCATTCGCGACACATACGACTAGACAAAAAACTGAGGGACGGGATTTGTCTTATTTTCATATTTTGGAGCCCTAGACTCGGTAGGAGGCGATTTTGAAGAGGGATTTTAATATACAAACCTTGGGCAAGTGATTCTAATCTATTTATAATCATATTCCATCAATATATCTTAGATTTTAACATCAAAATCATGTGAATCAAAGTGAAAATTTATGAAACTTTGTCAACTTTTTGAAAAAATAAGAATTTGAGTTTTGAGTCGATTTGGACTCGGATTTTGAAATTGATCACATATATGAACTTGTGGGGTCATGGGTAGTCGGAATCTACCATTGGACCTGGGTTTTGACTGGGCAGGTCTGGGATTGACTTTTGCTGACTTTTGAGCAACTGTGTAAAGATTATAGCTTTAATTATTGGAATTGATTTCACTTGCATTATTTGACGTTATTGAGTCGGTTTTGTTTAGATTTGGGCCGAGCGGAGGTGAATTGTGAAGGAAAAGCTATTTTAGATTATTGGTTGAGGGATTTTGAGATAATTGTCTTGCCTAACGTTGTTTGGAGGAACTACCTCGTAGGGATTGGTTGTTTGTACTATTTGAACTACGTGTACACGAGGTGACGAGTGTGTGCATGGTTTATATGTTAAAATTTGACCGGCTTAGACTCTTAGGTTCTTATGTATATTAAAAAGAAGTTGTCTTATCATGTTAAATCCTCCATTGCTAAATTTATCCTTACATGTCTTATTTGAGATTGATTGATTCATCTTCTACCCTTATTGACAAATATACTCTTATATGCCTTAATTGAAATTGTTGTCTTTTTTATTTCCATGTTATCTCTTCCATAATTACTTAGCCTTAATTGAAGTTATTGTTATCTCTTCCATTTTTGAGTTATGCCTGTTGGAATCATTGTTACATGTTATCTCTCTTATTGTCGAGTTATACGTATTTGTAATCATTAGTACATGTTATATTTTCCATTGTTGACTTATCCTATTGGAAGCCATTACTAAATATTATCTCTCTTATTGTTGAATTGTTCTTAATTGAAATCATTATTACATGCTATTTTTCTTATCGTTGAGTCATTCTTATTGAGAATCATTGGTACATGTTATCTCTCCTAATGTTGAGTTACTCTTATCTGACATTGTTGTTACACACTCTCTCTTGCATTTTTGAGTTATTCTTGTTGAAACCATTGTTACTTGTCATGTCTTTCATTGTGAGCCCATTCTTCTGTTTCTTTATTTTTTGTAATTCTTGTATTCATTTACTTGCCGTACTCTCGTGTTATTGTTGTTTTTGTTGAACTCAGTGTGGTTGAGCCGAGGGCTATGTGTGGTTGTGGTATTTGAATTGTTTCAAGAAAATGATATGGCATATGGGCACATGTGTGCTAGTAGTTATATTGTGTTGTTATGTTTTAGCCACACATGATACTGTTGAGAGGATTGTCGGGGTGTTCTCACGTGAGTTATCCATGCTATTGATATTATTGATATTTCACATGTAGCGTGACATGGCGGGCTATATATGTGGGTTTGTGCATGTGGCGATACAAGGCAGGAATATTATTATGTGCGTGTGGCGAGACAAGACGGCATTTACTTCATTGTTGCGCATGTGGCGAGACAAGGGGGCTATGTCGGGAATGATTTGTGATGACTTGTGATGGCCTGGGGGCATTGTTATCATTGATATTTATGTAGTGGTGTGCCTACCTTGTGTGAGTTGTACATTTTATGTTTTGTTGTGTTGTTTCCAATGTGCCATTCGTTGTCCCTACTCTTACTAGTTGACTCGAGTTGTGATAGAACACTTGCACAAGCATAGATGTAATTAATCATTCATATCGGTTTAAGAAGATGAATCCTAATGTTTATTGATCATGTACATGTATTCTCGTATACTTGCCTTCTGTGTAAAATTTGTACTATTGGCACGTGATTTATGTATGCTGTTATAAGTTATTGTTATTGCTGGCACATGAGTTGTCTGTGCGGATATAAGATATCATCACTCCCTTAGCACGTGAGTTTTCCGTGGATATATGAGGTATTAATGGTATTGGAACGTGAGTTGTCCATACAACATGTGAGTTGTCCGTGTGATTGTTATTTGTAATGTGGGCACAAGATGCCAAGTGATTACGGTTCGTGAATTGGGACTCGTGATTTGTGATTATGAGGCGTGCTACATCTGGGAAATTCTTGAATAAATCTAGTGCGAAAGTGGTTGTTCTTATTCAGTTGTTACTTGTTTTCCTTACTTGGTTTCACTAGGCTTAAACTGTATTCAGCTTACTCTATGACATTATTACCTTTTTGTCCCTTGTTGCTACTTGCTACCTCTAGTTTTCTATTACAAGTATTATTGCCATTTTTACCATGCTTAGCTTTATATTGATACTGTTCCCTGCTAGTTTCATATTCGTACTTGTACAAGTTATTATGTCTAGTAGATGTCTTGACTGTTTCTCATTACTACTCCACCAAGATTAGTCTTGATACTTACTAGGTACCACTATGTTGTATTCATGCTACGCTTTCTGGACATTTTTGTGCAGATCTAGGTACTTCGGAGTTTGTTGATCATTAGATAGCTGATCAGATATTGCTGAAGATACTTCAAGGTATACCTCTCGTCACGTTCGCAGGCCTCAAAGTCACTTTCTAAAGTTTATTTTGTACAGTTTATTTCTATTCCGAAACAGTTGTACTTAGAAATTGCCTAGTGAACTCAGTAGAGCTTATGAATTATACTACCAGCTTTGGGATATTGTATCATGTTGGGATTGTTGGCTTTATATAGAAATATATGGTTTATGTTTAATAATTGTTTTGCTTAAATTCTGTCATTTAATTCAGTAAGTGTTAGGCTTACCTAGTCGTAGAGAGTAGGTGCCATCACGACATCCTACAGAGAGAAATTGGGGTCGTGACAAGAAGTTAAGAGTTCTGTTGTGAATTCCATAATGATCGTGGTCACAAAACAGTAGGGCGCAGGCTCCTACAAGCAGAGGTTGATTATTTATTGAAAAAAGGATATTTTACTGATCTATTTAGTGAGAAAGGAAGGCAATCTTATATGAAAAACAAGCAAGAACCACCAAAACCTCCATCACCATAAAGGACAGTGAATGCAATGACCGAGGGTGAGGAGGTTAATGCAATTACATACATGGCAGAGAAAAGAACAGCCAAGATCTCAGTGACCTACGAAAAGCATATTCGACAAGTCTTGGAAGGAAAGGGCATAAAATTTGATGATGAAGATGCAGAGGGCTTGTACATGTAATGCCCCGTAAAATTTCAGCTAAAACCCGAGGTTTCGTGGCACCAAGGTAGAGTAATGTGATTAAGGGTTGTAGAAATTCATCGTTGCGAGTTGCTTGTTGCGGTACAGACTTTGTGGGTTGTACAGTGTGTTGGGGAGTTCATGGAATCATTTTGTAGACCATGGAATTTCTGCAGTTCATTATGTGACTGCAGAACCACTTTTTGGGCCGCAGATTAGCCACATAGTGAAGCAGGACTTGAGCTAATTTTGAGGACCATCATGCGGTCCATTATGCGGCCGCATAACCATTTGCGGGCCGCACAACCCATCCCAAAACCAGCATAAGAAAACTTCCGAATGAGGTTCTACAGTCCATTATGCGACTGTAGAACTGATCTGCGGACCGCAGATCTATCGCAGAACTGTCCAGCCCTAGCCAGTTTTTGGGACCCTTTCTACGGTCCCCTTTGCGAGCCACATACCTATTTTGCAGTCTGGTCAGCAATTGGAGATCCGACTTCGTAGAGTTTATGTTTTGGAAATTTCACTCGATCTCATTTTTATAAAAGCAGGGGTTTATTTTGGCTGGTTCTAACTGACATTTTAGAGAGAGGAAAGTGGTCTAAAGTGAGAGGGGGGATTCCTAAGCTAATTGTTCATCAATCCTTGCTCAAGGATTGGAGAATTCACAAGTAAAACTCACAAGGTCTTTATCTAAGAGGTAAGGTTCCATACCCTAGTCTTCAATTTCGAGGTTGGGGTAGAAGATGGGTAATGGGGAGTGTGATTCTTAGGTATGAGGGTGTTATCTATGCATGCATGTACTAGCAAAGTTGTGGGAAGGTTGTTGAGCTCAAAAGGGTAGATATTGGGTTGTGGGATGAAGGAATCCACCATAAGAGGACCTTGAAAACATAATGCCCACCTAGTGTTTGATAAAATGCTCAAACAAGCTGAAACCACGAATGTCTTCTTAATTTGTGTTCAGTTTTGTTATGTCTCAAAATAGATTGGGGTTGCTAGGATTTCCGGGACGTTGTAGAACTTAAGGGAGCTTTAAGCGAGGCATGTTGGCTAACCTTCTCTCTTAGAATGGAATCCCATGTTGTTCTCGTAAGTCTCAAGTATGATGGACCAATTCCCTTTTTCTCATATCCCGAGTTATTCATTATAAATTTGACTATTCCGGATAAGCTTTGCGTCAAAACATATATGTTCAGAATGTGTTCTGAATGCTCTTGTCATATTATGTTATCATTCGAGAATATGCCCAAATTATGATTTGTGTGTTGAAATGTTATGACTTCAAGTCGTGCTTCAAATGAAGGTTATTATGTCAAATTGTGGAATAAAACTCAATGGGCTTAAGACTCTTAATTTCTCATATGTGTACTTAAAATCTTGATTAGAAATGCCTCGTTGTTGATAAACCACGATGATGTTTGAAAGTGAAAGGGGTGAGCATGAAATATAAAATACAGTCGACGTGCTAAGAATGATATTACATTTGTGGCCAATAGTGCCAATGAAATGAATATATGTGTAAAAGAATGTAAAGAGCTGAAAATCCTTTATATAATAAATCCTTTTGGAGTCTTGTTAATCAACGAGGAAGGGTAGGTTTGAAATAACCTAACCCCGGAATTGCACGTGCTGGTGTAGGAGTGGATTTTGATTATTCCCCTTATTTGGGATGAGATAGATGTGATGAGATTATTCCCCTTAATTGGGATGAGATAGTTAGCTATCGAAGGATGATGTCGATCCACATGGCATTGTTGTGAGACGGCCTAGCCGATCGGGTCGAGGTCGGACGCCATGCCGCACACATGGTGGTGATTGTGCTTGAGATTGTGATTGAGATAGTGATTGAGATTGTGTTTGCGATTGTGATTGGATGTCTTTGGGTGAGACGATCTAGCCGATCAGGCGTGATCGGACTCCGTGCTAAAAACACGGTAGTATATCGGTACTAAAGATTTCCCAAGCAAAAACACAAAAATTTACTTGAAAACTTGCTCCTAACTTGATGTTTTGGTATTGTTTGAGGCTCCCATTGATTCTATGATTGTTCTTCCTTGTATTATTACTCGTTCTATTGAGAGGTTGTTTAACCATTCATACTAGTACAATTCCATATATATTAACGTCCCATATGCCTGGGGCGCTGCATCTTCCACAGAAAATGGCATTGATCCGTGATAGCGGTACACCCTATTCCCAGCTGACTTGGTGAGCCCCACTTCCTTTCAGGGTCATGTATCTTTTGTCCCTTGTGTATTATGTTTTGAGGTATAGAAGGGCCTTGTCGTTGGCACTATCATGGTACTCCTTTGTATCTATTAGAGGCTCCGTAGACATGGTGTGGGTTGTTTATTGGTGCGGGAAAAATAAAACTAGTAATGTTGTATTTGTATCGCATGTTCCACTTCTAAACTATGAATGTGTAATATATTATTTTGGAGACTTATAATTATGTAACTAATGGTAATGAATTTGTGTTGTGTTAATTAATGAAATATGTCTTCACTTTATTCATGGGCAAGTTCGGGTAAGCTTGCTTGACCGGGTTATCTCGATTGAGCGCCGGTCGCGTTCCCCATGGTCTAGGCGTGACAGTTCATCCCTCATAATGATGCACTGGGAATATCTTACTTGTTCATGATACTAATGTCAAGTGAGTTTTGATTGAATATCATATTATTAAGAGCGGTTAATGAGATGCAAGCGACTGATTGTGTGATACCCAAGGGTTGATCTTTATTTGGGTTCGACAATTCAAGTGTTATAATAAATGGAGAAATTATGTTATCAACATTCGCCGAGGGAGTCTCTAAGGACACCAAATTCTAAGTGGTGGATGCAGACATGGCTTACAACATAATTTTAGGAAAGTCGTGGATTCATGACATGGATGCAGTGTTGTCATTATTACATTAGATTATCAAATTTCCATCATCCAATTAGGGGAGATCAACATGCAGCCCGAGAAACCAACACAATTTTTGTGGCAAGCAGAACATCCAAGGACAGAGATGACAAATAGCAATTACAATGTCCAGTGGGGAAAAAACATTTCTACCTCAACTATAAGTGCAAGAAATGAAGTAGATATATATGTGAGGTAATGACTCACAAGTGAAATGAAGATCCATTACATCCCCCATTGAAGAAAAAGAAACGAAAGCAATAAGCATTCACAAATCAGGTAATTCAAGAGGAGGTGCAAAACCTACCGAAAATTTGTTCAATTTGAGATGTAAAGTACCCTGACTGGTTAACCAATATTATTGTATTGCCAAAGAAAAATGGAAAATGATGAGTATGTGTAGATTATACGTATCTAAATAATCATGCCCCAACGATTCATTCCCTTAAACGCATATAGATTAACTAATTGATTCTACTACTCGTCATGAACTTTTAAGTTTTTTAGATGCTTATTCTAGGTATAATCAAAAGAAAATGGATCTCCTAGATGACGCAAAAACTTCTTTGATTACAAACCGGAGGCTTATTACAACAAATTCATGCCTTTCGGTTCGAAGAATGCTGGAGCTACGTACTAGAGGTTGGTGACCAATATGTTCCAAGAACATTTGGGGAAAATCATGGAAGTCTACGTCGATGACATGCTAGTAAAATCTGCACAAGTAGGGGATCAACTCAGGCATTTGAATGAAACCTTTGAAATACACCACAAGTATAATATGAAGTTGAACTCGGAAAATGTGCTTTTGGTGTGGCCTCAGGAAAATTTTTATTCTTGTCTCTAACAGGGGGATTGAAGTAAATCCGGCTCTGATTAAAGTGATTGAAGAGATATCGAATGTGCTCACAAGTAAAAAGGAAGTGCAAAGATTAAATAGGAGAGTAGCAGCTCTGCGGAGATTCATATCTACATCTTCAGAGAAGTGTTTTAAATTCTTCTCATTATTGAAAAACAAAATCAATTTGAAGGGACTGATGACTGTCAACAAGCTTTGAAAGATTTGAAAGCATATTTGTCAAAACCGCCTATGTTGTCAAAGCCAAGGGATGGAGAGAGATTACTCATCTAATTAGCCATATCAAAAGTAGCAATAAGCGCGGTATTGGTTCCAGAAGAAAAAGGTACGCAATCTCAAATTTACTATGCTAGTAAATCTTTCTTGGATGCCGAGACACCATATCCTCCTCTAGAAAAGCTAGCACTAGCGTTAATAATGGCATCAAGAAAGTGAAGATCCTATTTTCAATGTCATTCTATTTCTGTCATAACTACTTTTTCATTAAGGAATATCTTACATAAACACGAGTTATTAGTAAGATTAGCTAAATGAGCAAGAGAACATATTGAATATGATATTGTTTATCAGCCCCGAACTGCCATAATGTCGCAGGTTCTAGCAGATTTAAGTTCGAGCTTACTTCTTGATGCTTGAAAATAAGGTACGAATATTTATCGGATTTAATCTGGGGACTTGGACATTATACACTGGCAAATCCTCAAATGTAAAGAGGTAGGTCTCGCTATTGTCTTAATTTCACCTTTGGGAGAAATTATTAGGCAAGCAGTAAAACATTATCCAAAAACTAATAATGCCAAATATGAGGCAGTAATTGCAGGTCTGGAACTTGTAAAAGAGATGGGGATTAATCAAGTTGAAACCAAAAGTGACTCACAACTTGTGGTAAATCAAATACAAGGGAATTACGTGGCTAGAGAAACACGAATGCAACAATATTTGAAAAAACGTGTGGAATTATTGCGTCAGTCCCGAATATAGAAAGTTATTTTAATACCAATAGAGGAGAATGCGGAGGCTGATGTATTAGCAAATCTGGGATCAGAAGCTGATGTGTCAAATACGGAAAATGCAATCGTGGTGCACCTATTTCATTCATCACTCGATCAAACCAAGAATGAGGTAAATTTTAATAATTTAACATGGGATTGGAGAAATGAATTTATGCATCATCTGCAGTATGGAATATTACCTGAGGATAAAAAGCAATCCCAACTTCTACGAATAAAAGTGGCTCGATATTGCTTAGTAGAAAGCAATTGGTATCAAAAGATGTTTGGAGGACCTTTAGCTCGGTGCCTTGGACCTTCACAAACTGAATTCGTGCAGAGGTACATGAAGTACATTATGGAAATCACGCTGGTGAAAGGTCACTAGTAAAACTCTAATAAGAGCATGGTATTATTGGTCAAAGATGGAAAACGAGGCGGAAAACTTCGTAAAAAAGTGCGATAAATGCCAATGGTACGCAAATAACATATATCAACCGGCAGAATTGTTTCATTCAATTGTCACACTGTGGCCATTTATGAATTGGTGAATGGATATCGTAGCTCCTCTACCGCAAGCACCAGGAAAGGTACGATTTAACTGATTATTTTTCTAAGTGGATGGAGGCAGGTGCCTTCAAATAGGTAAGAGAAAAGGAAGTTATCAACTTCATTTATAGAAATATAATATGTAGACTGGGGATTCCAGGGGAAATTGTATGTGATAATGGGCCACAATTCGTGGGATCAAAGGGCACAGACTTTTTCAAATAATGGAAAATTAAATAGATTACTTCAACAATGTGTCATCCTGTAGCTAATGGACAAGCAGAGTCGACAAATAAAATTATTGTCAACAATATAAGGAAATATTTGGAAGACTCAAAAGGCAGGTGTCCTGAAGTGCGACCTGGGGTATTATGGGCTTACAGGATAACGACAACAATAAGCACGGTGGAGCTCTATTTTCACTTGCTTATGATACTGAGTCACTAATTCCAGTGAAAATAGGAGAATCAAGCCTGAGGTTTGAGCATAGAAATGAAGTATCCAATGAGGAAGAGCTTCGTACAAATTTGGATTTGACAGAAGAACGAAGAAAAGCAGCTTTAATACGGATGGCAGCGCAAAAGCAAAGGATTGAGCTATATTACAACAAAAGGGCGAATCTTCGATATTTCAAGATTGGGGACCTTGTCCTTAAGAAGGCGTTTGAGTCAACTCAAGTGGTAAATGCAAGGAAATTAAGTCTGAATTAAGACGGACCATATCGAGTTCGAGGCATTGCTGGAAAAGGAGCATGTGAGTTGGAGACTATGGACGGGAAAGTGTTTCCTTCCCGTTGGAGCGGTACACTTGAAGAAATACTACTTTTGAGCAAGTATTCAGGGTCAGATTCTCAAAGTTCATTACTTATTTATTTATTTACAATTCACTAACCATTTCGGAAGATAGACAAAAAGTTAGCCCAAACCAGATGATGACATTAGACCCAAAAGACACGCAGAATACTTAATTATTCTCGGTCTAGGTTACAACAATTCTGATGGGAAGGGTTAAGCAGTTATAATCTAAAAATTACCCCCAAGTCCCGTGTACAGCGAAAAGACCATAGAGGGAAGCTGATCTAGTGTTCAAGTTTTCATACTTCAAACCTCAGACACTGGGGGGACTATGCATATGGAAGAAGAAAAGCTCAAAAGTATATATCAATGGCCAAAGAAAAAACCTTAAAGAAAATTTTGAATTTTCAAGCTCAAAGATTGAAAGGGGAGTGACGAGTTGAAGAATCAATAGAAAATGGAAGATTCAACGAAAAACACCCAAGAGCTATTAGGTTAAGGCTACAAATGGTAACTATACTCGTACCTGTAAATATTTTATAAAGAAAGCATTTATGAAAATGATGTGCATGAATATTTGTTTTGAAAGTTCAAAAAAAACTTCTTCAAATTACTTCATATTTCATATTCTTACACCAATATGAAGATGAGACGTCATCTTTATCAGTGTCGTTTGCATAAAAGGGCCCAGTTTTATAATAAAGGCTGTGTGTATTTAGTTATGGTGCGTTAAAGCATTCATCCTATTTAGATAATGCAAAAAAAAAAAAAAGCTTAGAAATTAAAGAGCAAAGGCATACATAAAATATGCTGAAAGTTAACATTGATAAAAGTTAACAGTGATAAAATTTTCTGAAAAACAAATCAAAACAAAAGCATCCCAAAATATCCATGTCACGACCAAAAATCTCAATCTGTCATGGCGGTGCCTAACACATTACTAGGGAAGCCGACAATCACGTAACAACTATGCAATTGAATTAAAAACATGATTTAATAAGTTCAACAATGAAAAGTCTCATAAATAACTAATAAAAACAATTGTGACTCAATTACAACAATCGCAAAATTCGGGTGTCATCGAGTACATGAGCTACTAATGTCAACATAGTCTAAAATCCTAGGACAATTGTCTTAAAAAAATAGAACAGTAGTAAATAAAAAGGAAAGGAATGAGAGTCAAGGTTTGCGGGCGTCATAGAAGCTACCTCAAAGTCTCTGAACCAGTACTAACACCACCCTAGCAATCACCACGTCCAGATGTACTTGGATCTGGACACAAAGTGCAGAGTATAGTATGAGTAAAATCGACGCAAAATACTCAATATGTAATAGGACTAACCTTGGGCTGAAAACAATGATGAGCTCAGAAAGATACAGTCTGAATCCAAATAATAACACAAATATAACACGATAATGACAGTAATAACTAAGAGAAACTCCCATATTCAACTTGTTCACAGTACAGAAATTTAGGCATGCTTTCAAGTTCAACAGTTTAAGCCCAACACTCATAAAATATTCCAAGTACAGGTAGCATGAGGAATGTTACATCTCTATACCTACATGTCAAATGTAATGTAGCACGGTGATAATCCCAGGTACTCACACTCTCAGAGTACTCAATATGTCTATCTCATACTCGAACTCATACCACACATAACTTAGCACTGTACGGGTGCCTGGAGATTATGCCCCTTACCAAAGCACGTCTATATAAATCACTGTGCCTGCACTCACTGCTGGTATGTCAGACTCTAGGGGGGCAGATCCTGCCCAAGAACGAATATAAAACTTATAAGGCATGTTGCGACGCGCAGCCTGATCCACAATAATAAATAAGTCAATAAAGCACGTTGCAGCATGCAGCCTAATCCATAATAATAATAATAATAATAGATATAAAGCCAATATGGCCTACTGCGGCCTTCAGCCCGACCCACAAAACCACTCATAGTCCGGCTCTCAGGCCCCAAATTAGTCATCAGTAGTCTCACGGGCTCACAAATACCTTACCATCCAGCCCAAACAATGACAACATAATGTAACAATAATGATAACAGAGACTAAGATATGTATCCAAATGAATAAACACGAGTGAGTACATAATTGTAGTTTAAGAAAATAACTCAACAGTTGAAATAATCTCAGTATGTCCCAACAGAATATGCACATAGCCTAAGCATAATTTCTAACGTGAATCACAACCCAATTACTCTAACACATAGAATTACACGGATAGAACAAGACTATATAACTATACAGCACCACATAATCAACTGAGTCATAATTACCACAGTGCACGCCCACACCCCATCACCAAGCATGTGTGTCACCTCAACACCAACCATATAACACGTATTTCAGGGATTCATACCCTCAGTACCAAGGCTAGAAGTGTTACTTACCTTAAAATGCACAACTCAATGCTCCAACTAACCCTTGCCTCGCGAATCGGCCTCCGAACGACTCGAATCTAGTTACAAACAACTTAATATAATCAATACAAAGTCTAGGAAGTGATCCTATACGATAAAGCTATGTTATTAACCAAATTCTAAACGTCAACCCAAATGGTCAACCCCGGGCCCATGACTTAAAACCCGACAAAATTCATAAAATCCGAACACCCATTCAATAACGAGTCAAACCATATCAAAATCATCTAATTCTGACCCTAAATCGACCCTCAAATCCCCAAATCTCACTCTCCAATCTCTAGTCCAAAATCCCCAAAATTTCACCTCAAAAACACATAATCTAGGTGGGTAAATCAATGGGTATTCAATATTAATGGACAAAAGTCATCAAAAGTTACTTACCTCTTGATTTGTAATGAAATCCCTCACAACAATCACCCCTAGAGCTCCCCAAGTCAAAATATGAAATAATACTCTAACCCACGATTTGGGGTTTTTAAATCTGCCTAGGTACGTCACCTTCGCGAATGCGGAAAATGCCTCGCGTTCGCAAAGCATAAAATATATTGGCTGGAAAATCCTCTTACGCGAACGCAACATCCTAGTTGCGAAAACAATGAACTCTCACCCAATACCTACACGAATGCGATCCCATTCTCGCGAACGCGAAGTATAAATTCTTGGTACCCAAGCCGGCCTCATCCTTCTATGCGAACACCCCTCTCGCAATCGCGATGAACAGACCCACTAAACCTTCACGAATGCCTGTCCTTCTTCGCGAACACGAAGAACAAAATTCTCCTGCCCCGGAACAACTCTACACGAATGCGATCTCTTCATCGCGAACGCGATGAGGATTGCACCAGACACCAGATCATCAGTTCTATAAGACCAAAACTCAATCCGAATCAATCTAATTCTCACTTGAGGCCCCCAGGACCCCATCCGGACATACCAACACATCCTAAAACATCATACGAACTTAGTTGAAGCCTCAAATCATATCAAAGAACATCAAAAACACGAATCGCACACCAATTCAAACCTATTGAAACTAATGGATTTCCAACTTCTACAATCGTTGCTAAAACCTATCAAACCAACCTATCAAACCATTCCGATTGACCTCAAATTTTGCACAAAAGTCATAAAAGACAGAAAGGACCTATTCCAATTTTCGTAACCAAAAATTGAGCCCGGTATCAACAAAGTCAACACTCGGTCAATTGTCTCAACTTTCCAAACCTTCAACTTTCCAACTTTTACCAATTTAAGCCAAAACGACCTATGGACCTTCAAATCAATATATGGACATACTCCTAAGTCCAAAATTACCATATGAATCTATTGAAACCATCAAAACTCCATTCTGGAGTTGTTTACTCATAAGTTAGTATCCGGTCAACTCTTTCAACTTAAGCTTTCAACCTTATCACTAAGTGTCTCAATTCATTTCGAAACATCTGGGGAACCAAACCAACCACCCCGGAAAGTCATATAACCACAAATGAACTTAGAACAAGCAATAAATGGGGGAACAGGGCTACAATACTCAAAATGATCGGCCGGGTCATTACATTCTCCCCTTCTTAAACAAACGTTCGTCCACGAACGGGTCTAGAATCATACTTGAAATCACAAATGGGTGTGGATAGCCGGTCCGCATCTCTCGCTCGGTCTCCAGGTATCCTCCTTGACTAGCTGGCCTCTCCAATGAACTTTCACTGAAGTTATGATCTTCGATCTCAACTTTCGAACCTGCCGATCCAAAATGGCTACTGGCTCCATATTATAAGTCAAATCTCCATCTAACTGAACCGTGCTAAAGTCCAAAACAATTAGACAGATCACTGTAATACTTCCGGAGCATGGAAACATGAAACACTGGATGAACACTCAATAGACTAGGTGCCAAATTAAGGTTGTAGACCACCTCTCCAATCCTCTCAAGCACCTCAAAAGGGCCAATGTACTGAGGGCTTAACTTGCCCTTCTTCCCGACCCCATCACACCCTTGATGGGTGAAACTCTAAGCAATACCTTCTCTCCCACCATATAGGAAACATCACAAACCTTTCGTAGGCATAACTCTTCTATCTAGACTATTTCGTGTGAAACCGATCCTAAATCAGCTTGACCTTTTCCAAGGCATCCTGATCGTATTAGTCCCAAAAACCTAGCCTCCCCCGACTCAAACCACCCAACTGGAGATCGACACTGTCTCTCATATAAGTCCTCATAAAGAGCCATCTGAATACTCGATTGGTAGCTGTAGTTGTAGGCAAACTCCGCAAGCAGTAGAAACTGATCCTAAGAACCCCCAAAATCCATAACACAAGCGCGTAGCATATCCTCGAATATCTGAATGGTGCGCTCGGACTGTCCGTCCATCTGACGCTGGAATGTTGTGCTCAAGTCAACCTGTGTGCCTATCTCTTGCTGCACTACTCTCCAAGACTGTGATATGAACTGCGTGCCCTGATCAAAAATAAAGGGCATCAGCACATCGTGAAGGCGAACAATCTCGTTTATATATATCTCAGTCAACCGTTCTGAAGAATAGGTAGTCACAACTGGAATGAAATATGCGGACTTAGTCAATCGGTCAACAATCACCCAAATAGCATCAAATTTCTTCAAAGTCTGTAGGAATCCAACAATGCAGTCCTTAGTGATACACTACCATTTTCACTGCAGAATCTCAAGCCTCTGAAGCAAACCGCCCGGCCTCTGATGCTCTTATTTCACTTGATGATAGTTTAAGCACCGAGCCACATACCCCGCTATATCTTTCTTCATTCTTCTCCACCAATAGTGCAGCCTCAAGTCCTGATACATATTCGCGGCACCCGGATGAATGGAATACGACGAACTGTGGGCCTCCTCAAGAATCAACTCACGTAACCCCTCCACATTGGGCACACAAATCCGATCATGCATCCGCAACACTCCATCATCTCCAATAGAAACCCCCTTGGCATCACCGTGTTGTACAGTGTCCTTGAGGACAAGAAAATGAGGGTCGTCATACTGACGCTCTCTGATGCGATCATATAAAGAAGACCGAGAAACCATGCAAGCTAGAACCCCACTAGGTTCCGAAATATCTAACCTCACGAACTGATTGGAGTTGTGGTCAAGGCAGTCTTGAGCATCTGAAATCTCTCCTCACACTCATCAGATCACCTAAATGGGGCACCTTCCTGGGTCAATCTAGTCAAAGGTACAGCAATGGACGAGAAACCCTCCACAAAACCTCGATAATATCTGGCAAAGCCAAGAAAACTCCGAATCTCAGTAGCTGAAGATGGTCTAGGCCAACTCTAAGCTAAACCTCAATCTTCTTTGAATCTACCTTAATACCATCACTGGACACCACGTGCCCCAAGAACGCCACAAAACCAAGACAAAACTCACATTTGGAGAATTTTAGCATAAAGTTTCTTCTCCCTCAACTTCTGTAGTACAATCCTCAGATGTTGCGCATGCTCCTCCCGGCTGAGTGAGCACACAAGTATATCATCAATGACTACTATAACAAAAGAATTAAGATATGGATGGAATACACTATTCATCAAATGCATAAATGTTGTTAGGGCATTAGTCAGCCCAAATGACATTACAAGAAACTCATAGTGACCATAGCGGGTCCTGAATGATGTCTTTAGATATCAGAATCTCGAATCTTCAACTGGTGACACCCAGACCTAAAATCAATCATAGAGAACACTCTAGCTCCCTGAAGCTGGTCAAATAAGTCATCAATGCGCGGCAGTGGACACTTCTTCTAAATTGTGACTTTGTTCAACTGCTTATAATCTACGGGTATCCGCATAGTACCATCATTCTTCTTCACAAATAGAACCGGCGCACCCAAAGGAAATACACTAGGCCTGATGAACCCCTTATCAAGAAGCTCTTGAAGCTGCTCTTTTAATTTCTTCAACTCTGCTGGTACCATACGATATAGATGAATAGAAATTGGCAGAGTGCCCGGCACCAAGTCAATACCAAAATCAATGTCCCTGGCAGGTGGCATGACCATCAGGTCTACAAGAAACACATTCGGAAAGTCTCGCACTATCAGACTAGAATCAATGGTAGGAGTATCAGCACCAACATCCCTCACAACGTCATGGTCTTAGCGTGACAATCCAGAATAGCATGACATGGTAACAACCAATCCATCAATAGAATCACATCAAAATCAACCATACTAAGTAGTAAGAGATCAACTCTCGTCTCAAATCCCTCAAAAATCACCACACACGACTAATATACACGGTCTACAACAATAGAATCACCCACCGGTATAGATACATAAATAGGTGTAACTAAGGAATTATGGGGCATATCCAAATAACGAGCAAAATACGATGATACATATGAATAAGTGGAACTAGGTTCAAATAATATGGAAGCATCCCTGCGGAACACTGAAACAATACATGTAATCACAATGTTTGAAGCAACAGCCTATGGCCTGGCGGGAAAAGCACAACATCAAGCCTGACCACCACCTAATCCGCCTCCCCCTCTAGGGCGACCTCGAGATGCCTGAGTCCCACCCCGAGCTGGCTGAGCAGGTGGTGAAGTAACTTGTGCGAAATTCATAGCCTGACCCCTCTACTAAACTGGACCTCCAATAAGACGAGGAAAATACCTCTTCACATGCCCAAAATGTCCACACTCAAAGCAACTTCGATTCGTCAATGGCGGCGGGGACTGAATCAGACGCTGAGAACTAGAACAACCGCTACAAGGACGTGGTATAGATGAACCCTAAATTCATGGAGCACGGGATGAACTCTGAGTTAGGAGGGAATCGAAGATGACTAACCCAAACGAGCACTTTATGAAACATGGCTAGCTGATGCACCTCGATGAATTTAGACGAGCCATCTGAGTGGACCAATAAGGACGACCCCTGTTATGGTGGGATTGTCCTCCAGATGAGGCATTGCTGAAACCACCCAAACCATAGGGCCTTTTGGCCTTCCTCTCCTCACGCTCACTATGAACCAACTCTAGGCACCTAGAAATATCAACCAACCTCGCCAAACCATGCACCCCTCGCAATCTCCCGAGTCATGATGAAACACAGTCCATAGTTGAAGCCATCAATGAACCTCCTAATCCTCTCCATCTCAGTGAGAACTAACCATACTGCATGATGAGCCAACTTTGAAAATCTCATCTCATACTTGGGAACTAACATACCCTCTTGAATAGCTGCTCAAACTTCTTAACGGCTCCTCTCTGCGAGTCTGTGGAGCAAACTTCTCTAAGAAGAGAACTAAAAACTCATGCCACGTAAGGGTGCAGTGCCGACTGGCTTGCTCAACTCATAGGCCTCCCCCGTCAGCTGAAAGGTAGTGAATGAAACTCCATTGATCTCCAAACTACCTGCCATGCAATGGATTTGTAGCACCTGCTTATAAAATCCTAAGCATCCTCTAACTCGGCCCCACTAAACTCTAGAGGCTTAAGCCTCCCAAATCGCTCAAGTCTCTTCTACTCCTCGTCACTCATAGGTGGGCTAACTTGGGCCCCAGCAGCTGCAACCGGTTGGGCTAGTATTAACTCTAACGTCTGAAGTCCCTGAGCTACCTACTCTAAAGTACAGGCGTCGGGAGTCTGAGCAACTCCCCTAGCCTGAGAAGTGGTTGGTGCGGTCAGAACTGAAACCACCTGAGCAAGGGTAGTGCATATAGTCAAAATCTGGGCCAAAGCCTCTTAAAGGCCTGGAATCACAATGGGCATAGCCGACGCCTGACCTTGCCCCACTTGCTCGACCACATCTAGAACCTGCTCCTGAGCTGGAATAACTATTTTTTTTGGCTGCATAGGTGTTGCTCAAGCTGTAGTATGAGCTACACCTCGGCCTCAACCACGACCCCATCCTCTCCGGACCCTAGCTAGCGGTACTGGTAGTCGTTCGCCTAATCCAGCCTCACATGTCCTTGCCATCTATGAGAGAATAGAATGATGGAATTTTAGTTTCCAGAATCAGTAAATCCGCGTGACAAGAATACAAGAAAGTGAAGTTTCCTAACGGTTCGATAGACTCTCGAAGATAAGTACAGACGTCTCCATACCGATCCGTAAGACTCTACTAAACCTGCTCATGACTTATGAGACCTAAGGAACCTAGTTCTCTCATACTAACTAGTCACAACCCAAAATCCCAATTTGTCGTGATGGCACCTAACACATTACTAGGCAAGCAAACAATCACATTACAACTACGCATTTGAATTAAAAATATGATTTAATAAGTTCAACTATGAAGAGTCTCGTAAATAACTAATAACAAACCTGAAACTCAACTACAACAATCCCTAAATCTTGGTGTCACTGAGTACATGAGCTACTAATGTCAACATAGTGTACAACTGTCTAAAAAGATAGAACAGTACTAAATAAAAATGAAAGGAAAGAGAGTCAAGTTCTGCGGGCGTCATAGCAGCTACCTCGAAGTCTTTGAACCGATACTAGAACCATTCTAGCAATCACCACGTCCAGATGTACCAAGATCTGCACACAAAGTACAGAGTGTAGTATGAGTACATCGACCCAATGTACTCAATAAGTAACATGACTAACCTTGGGTTGAAAGGAGCGATGAGCTTAGACATATACAGTCCGAATCAAAATAAGAACAACATAGATATAACAGGATAATGACCGTATAACTTAAAGAAACTCCCATATTCATTTCGTTCATAGTACAGAAATTTAGGCATGCTTTCAAGTTCAATAGTTTAAGCCCAACACTGATATAATATGCCAAGTACAGCTCACATGAGGAGTGTTACATCTCTATGCCCACATGTCAAATATGCATGTCAAATATAATGTATCACGCTGGTGATCCCAGGTACTCACACTTTCAGAGTACTTAATCTATCTATCTCAAACTCCCACTCATGACACACAATCACTCATCACTGTACGGGTGCCTAGCATCTATGTCCCACACCAAAGCACGGGTACATAAATCAATATGCCTGCGCTCACTGCTGATATGTCAGACTCCGGAGGGGTGGATCCTGCCCAAGCGCGAATGTAAAGCCTATAACGCCTGTTGCGGCATCTAACCCGATCCACAATAAAAAATAAGCCAATAAGGCCTGCAGCGGCGTGCAGCCTGATCCATAATAATAGTAATAGATATAAAGCCAATATGGAATGTTTCGGCATGCAGCCCGATCCACAATACCACTCACAGTCCGGCTCTCAGGCCCCAACTCATTTATCACTCTCTATAGTTTCACGGGCTCCCAAATACCATACACCCATCCCAAACAATGATAACATGATGTAACAGTAATGATAATAGAGACTTAGATATGATACGCAAATAAATGAACATGATTGAGTACATAATTGCAGTTTTAGAAAATAACTCAATAGTAGAATAAGCTCAATGGGTCCCTACAGAATAAGTAGATACCCTAAGCATGATTTCTAACATGAATAACAGCTCAATTAGAATTACATGGATAAAACAAGACCAGATAACTAAATAGTACCATAGAATCAATCGAGTCATAATTACCACATTGCACGCGCGCACACCCGTCACCTAGCATGTGTGTCACCTCAATACCAATCATATAACACGTGTTTCAGGGATTCATACCCTCAATACCAAGTTTAGAAGTGTTACTTACCTCAAAGTGCACTACTCAATGCTCCAACAAATGGTTGCCTCGCGAATCGGCCTCCTAACGACTCAAATCTAGTCACAAACAACTTATGACAACCAATACAAACTATAGGAATGATCTCATATGATAAAGCTAAGTTCTTTAACCAAATTCAATAAGTCAACCCAAAAAGTCAACCCAAGCCTATACCTCGAAACCCGACAAAACTCACAAAATCCGAACACCCATTAAATAACGAGTCTAACCATACTAAAACAATGTAATTCTGACTACAAATCGACCCTACCCCAAACCTTACTCGCCATCCCTAGTCCAAAATCCCCAAAATTTCACCTCAAAAACACATTAATCTAGATGGAAAAATTAATGGGTATTTAATATTAATGGATGAAGGTGATCAAAAGTTGCTTACATCTTGATTTATAGTGAAATCCCTCGCAAAAATCACTCCTAGACGAGCTGCTTGATCTCGTCCAATTTCACTCCTCTATTCGAGGTTATGAAAACGGTCAATCCAATACTAACACCCAACAAGAGTCGATGTCGAATTCCGCAGGGAGCTATATGTATGGTAGTTAGTAGTATATATCTTAGCGTGTGAGTTTGTATATCTATATTTGCACTTTCACAAAAATTAGTTGTCTTAAAGTTTAATCTAAACTACAATTGCAATTTAAGAAATAAAACTCGAATATTGTTTTTGTTGGTTTCAAAATGTGTTAAAAGGCCTAGGGGTATGACTTTCACCTACGTTTTGCCTAACTGGTTGTAAACTTTAACGCTTGTTTTATTGGTAGGGATGTATTATAGCTATCAACACACGGTTACCCACTCAATACCTCTCGGTCAGAGAGTGATTTTTTCCAATTTGGCTTTCTCAAGTCCAAATGGGCATTGAACAAAACGGTTGATAAGAATCTCAAGTCGGATTTTACTATCTCTAAATTCAACCCTTTAACTGGGTTTATCAACCTTATGATTGACCCAAGTTCTTGCTAGCCTAGTTTTCCTAGACTAAGTCTCTTTTTCTCAAGTAGATACCAAGTTAAATAGGCATGAAATATTGTTTGCAACCATTAATTCGTCAAATAAAAGCAAGAACAAGGCCAAATAATAGACACCCAACCATAAACAAGCAATAAACCAAACGCCCATTAAGTTTATACACTAGGTTTGGGTTAACAACCCTAGTAAAAATCTAGTTACTCATGCTTGAAATTGAAGAAAAAGAAGAAGAAATAATAATTAAACTCATATCGCAAGATTGAATGATTAAATCTATGTTAAAATAGCTCAAAATATGAAAACCTACTAAAAGAAGTAAAGAGAAACGGCTACTGTAGCTGCTAATGTCCAAAGTTAACCTAAAAATGTGAAACTTGTCTATTTATACAGGGCTAGAAATTTCGAACAAAAATACCCTTTCGGAGATTCTGCAGCCGCACAATTCCATGAGCAGTCCGCACTTTTCTTCAGCTTGACAGGATTGAAAGTCTGCGGCCGCATAATTTCGAACTGCGGCCGCACTACACTCTTTTTGTCTTCCGCAAAATTTTGACTGCGGCTGCACCTTGCTCTTCTGCAGTCCATAGAATTGTGACTGTGTTTGCACCTTGCTCTTCTACGGTCCGTACAGTTGTATCTACGGCTGCATAGTTCTTCTACGACTACACTATTATTGTGTGGTCCACACTTTTGAGAGACTTGGAATGCATCTTCTCTGAACTTTGCTTCTGGCTCAGCTATTGCACCCGCATAATTCATGTGCGGACCGTACTTTGCACCAGTCTCTAATGGAAATTCCTTCATAACCTGCGGCCACATATGATATTCTGCGGTCCGCACATTGAGCTTTTGTGTCTTTTTTGTCCTTGAGTTCAGATTACTCCTTGTTGAGTTGGATTTGATCTCGGGGATTCATCTTCCAATATTCCTGCAATTAAGGACATTTCATTAGTTTTCGAAAATAAAATTAAATGTTTTTCTACTAAAACGAAAGCTAAAAGGCACTAATGAGTAGTCAAAATCCCCACTTATCAACTCCCCCGAATTTAAGCTTTTGCTTGTCCTCAATCAAATAAAGTGGTTCCCACCTCCACAAGTTAAGAGTCATTCTAGCAAATCAAAGTGAGTCATTCACACATCAATTGGGACCAACAATTACCCACACCACTTATGAATTATCAACAAGGCAACAAGTTATTTAAGCACAAATAGTTATAATGTGACACTTGAGCATCTTGAGTTGACTTTATTCATTATGGAAGCTCGCTCGTTTATGTAGGTTATATGGGTCCTAAACTCCTCCTCTTCTACTCTCCGTTTGCCTATCTCACTTAAGAATTTAGCACTCGATCCAAAGATTTGCGAAAGGTTTACTCATCTCTCTCAAAAGAATGTCGCAAGTACGGCTTTAAGTACGATAGGCTTGCCCTTCATGTAAATCATCACTAGTATACGCTCACTCGGCTCGAAATCACGTAGGGCTTTTTCGGAATGCGATGAAGGTTTTTGGACTAAGGTTGGATATGCTATGATAGAACGGGTTCATCTTTCCTTAAGCACTCCATTTTCTTTACTCGACTCATGTTTTGCCAACTGTTTGAGGCATTTTCTTTTCATTGGGGGAACTAGAGAGACTTAACATCACTCTTTCTTGATCATGACATTCATTTTCTCCTTCTTTGATTTCTCCATGCTTTGCATCGTTACTTTTCTTTGAATCCCTTCAACTTTTCCACTTGTTCACTTTCTTTTTTGCATTTTTCGTTTTGTTCTTTCTTTTTCTTGCCTTTCCTTCTCATCATTTCTTTTCTCTTTTTGTGCCTTGATACCTCTTTCAAGTTCCTCGTCTCTCCCCCAAACTTACGTTTTTAGCTAATTGTTTCACAAGAGTGTTAAGGAAAGCTCGGGTGCCAAGGGAGGGTCACAACAAAATGGGTAAAGGCTTGTAACATGGTTATAAAATAAGAAAGGTTTTAGGATCAAATGGGTTGACTAGGGATAACAACATTGGTGGGCAATGGAAACTTCAAGCAGGTCAAGAAGAGCCTACAATCATTTCTCAAGCCAAGCAAAACTTAAAATTTTGCCTAGAAACACATTCGGGGCAAGTCTAGACCATTAGCACGGGTACTTGGACTTGCAAAAACAACATCTCACCTCTCACGCAGCTGGATTGTTTAAGAGCATAGAGTCGAGGGCCCACAACGGCTACATTCAAGATAGAAAATCATTATGGTTCGATTGAACCACTCGATGATTGACTAAGTTACCACAAGAGTCACAAGGTCACTAACTAGAGCTATTTTTTTTTTCAAAAACCTTGTTTCAAACCATAAGCATGTAGTTAAGTGTGTTGATACCATGTGAAGCATGTTTGACTCTTCGAGCATGACTCAAGTAGGTCTTTTTATTCATTACTACTACTTATTATTACTTAAACACCAAAAACGGACTCAATCCCTGAAGAAGTTTGTCATGCCATCCATCGTTGGGGAGAGTCACCCGGTTCACACAAAAACTACCTTTGGAAAGAACCGTGGCATTAAGAAAACCAAAGGCTTATTAACCACTAAAACATAAAAAGAAGCTATTAAATCAAAAACAAGCTACTAATTCAAAAAGGAAACAAACATAAAAATAAAGAAGCTACTAGGCAAAAGAAAAACTATTGAAAGCGTAATGAATATACATAATGAGAGATAAGACAGAATATATACATAATGAGAAAGAAGAAGAAAATGGTAATAAGTAATTACAGGCCAAAAGTCTCATAGTTATCAAAATACATAATCATCAAGATGTGTCAAAGAAAATCCACCCCCCGAATAAAGATAATCATTGTCCCTAATACTTCACAAAATAAGAGTAAAAGAAGGGTGAGAGTGAAGAAAACTCCCTATGGCTCTATGGCCATCTCTGTGTCCCCAGCAGTGGCACCGACCGCAGCCTCATCCAATTGGATCTCATCATCCTCAAGTCCGGGAGTGGCTGGGTTGATGAACATTTGACGTACTGCCTCGGCTGTGTCAGTAACAGTGTCTGGCTCCTCAGACTGGCTAGCTGGTACTGTAGGATCTGGGCCTGGGTGGTGAGGGTCTATCAGCATATAAAATGGAATGTCTTCGGCTACTGTAATCTTGGTAACCCGTCGACGAAGCTTGTCCACTGACTTCTTAGAAGCCTGGGACTTTCGCATCTTTTTCACTTCCTTTCCTAGCTCCTCTCTGGCTGACCAATGTTGTACCAGAGTGGCCCTAATTGTTTTCTGGTTATCCAAGAGCTTCTTCAAGGTTTCTTCAACTGTGGGGGGGATCTGGGGTGCCGGAATAGATGACTGTGCTGCAACCCGACCGGATATGTCAGAAAGCTTTGCAGTAGCTGTCTGCAACCAGTTGTTGAGGGTTTCTAGTGTCTGGGAGACTCGCAGAACAGTAAGTGGACTAGAGGGCATAGGCACCGGCTTCAAAGCCGAGGTGGAAGGCACTGAGGCTGAAGGTGGAGGCATGGAAGCTGCACTAGTAGAAGGCTCGGTTGAAGTGGATGGCATATCAGCTGTCTCTGTACCCTCCACCGATGGCTCATCAGAATGGCCTACAGAGGTATTCGACTGACCCTTTCTCTTCGGTTTGTGGGCATCCATCAGAGAATACCAAGAGAAGGACTTGTTCGCCCGAACCTTCTTGTCAAAATCTCTAGGCTCTACCGTGCATCTGTAAAGTACTCAGTAATAGTTTTGGGATAAGGGTAGGAGGTATCGACTTGCCTGGTGACCACACACATGTTAGCCGACATCACGGAACCCCCATTGATCGGGTACCAGGCCATGATGGAGGCGACTAGAATTGCCAGGCAGATAGGAAGGTTTGTTTCATTTTAGCACCGGTCTAGTCTGTTGCAGACAAAGGTCTACCATCCCTTCGCCTCAAAGTTTAGGGTGCTCGCTGAACCCTTATAGTGATCCATGGTGGTGGTGGCCCCGGGGCTGCAAGAAGCTCAGCTAGCCATGGACGAGCTGCATCACCCAACGCCAGCTTCTCCAAGTACTGTGCCGTCTCCACATCCTCAAACCCCAAATAGGAGTTCTATGTGTGTTGGTCAAACCTCACCTTCAGATTCCTTAATTTCGTCACTTTGATCCCTTGTTTTATGTGTGCCACATTGGCATAGAACTCCCGAACAAAATACTCCTTGGCATCCACAACAGTCTGGGTGAACCACATCCACCTCTTCCTCTCTCTGAAATTTCTCAACACTGCTGGATTATACTTGTCGAGATCTTTGAGTTGGAATTGTCGGTCAAGAGTGAGCAATCTCACCGGCCACCACCACGAAAGCTGGTGAAGGTAGCTATACTAAAGAAATGGTCCTCCCATACCTCTTTCTTCTTCAACCTCTCAAGGCCGGCAACTGTCGTATCAACCCCCCCCCCTTTCCGGCCATCATCCAGAACATCATCAACACTAGCCGCTGGTTCCTCAGGGATAAGTGTAGAAGAGAGCTCCGAAGCCTGACTAGCACTCTCTAAACCCTCGGAGGTGCTATGTGAGGAGGAAGTCTCGTCCTGGAGTTGAAACATTCCCTATGGCTGCTATGGCTGTGATTGGACATCAGGCAGCTCTTGAACTGAGTCACCCTCTGATGCTTCCCGAGATGGGGCATATGAACTACATTCGAAGGGCTCTGAACTTCTTCCTCGACTTGTTGTAGCTTTCTTGGTGATAATCTTTTGGAGGGCGAGGGGTAAAGTGCTTTTTCTTCGACCTCTAGAAGGTTCACCCCTCCCCTTTGAAGTATCACTGCGGCCTCGAGATCTAACCATTTTTTATGACAAGCAACAGCAGCAGTCAGTTGTAGTTCAACTGCAAACAAACAGTAAACACACAGTTTAGAACATGCAGGAAAGGGTGGGGAAGTGCGGTCCACACAATTACAAGTGCGGCAGCAGGCTGAGATGTGTGGACTGCACAATTTGAACTTGCGGCCATAGAGCTGGAACAACGGTCCGCACAATTTTGAGTGTGACCACAGATTTGAAGTGCGGTCTGCATTTTTATCATTGCGGCCGCACATTAGATATCCCTAAAGTGGAAACTCTCTGATGACAGAGATTACGTTGTTCTAAGGCCGCACTCACTTTTCTGCGGTCGCGATAGGATTTCCGCGGACCGCACAATTTCAAGTGCGACCACAGATTCAGCCTTACTTACAGTACCCTAGTCTTAACTTCTGCGGACCGCACAATTACTTGTGCAGCCATAGATTCAAATAATTACGAGCATACTTTCTAGGGTTGTTGAACTTTTGCGCAAATTCGACAAATTATTAACAATTAAGCATGAAAAACACATCACCCATTCCCTACAGAGCAATTATCAGTTAACTCAACACAGTTTAAACCCCACATGGTAGTAAAATTGAAATCTATTGACAAATAGCCTAAAACTACCTAAAATTTGTAAATAATGCTAAAAATTGAAATATTCTATGAGTAATTGAAGCATACCAGTTATGAAGTAATACAGATGAGTAATCATAGATGTGGATTTAGTGTGGCAAAATATTGAACAGTCAATTTCCAAATGTTAGAGTTTAGAGTGCTCATAGAGGAAAATAAATGTACAGTAGCCCTTAAGGTTACAATTTATAGTTAATGATCAGCCTTGAGTGACAAGTGAGGAGTGTGGCCACAGAATTCCCTCTACGGACCGCACTCTTTTACCCAGGGGCTTAAATGCCCTTGATGATCTACGGTCCGCATAATTTAGGGTGCGACCGCAGCTATTGGCTGCGGACCGCAGAATTTTATGTGTGGCTGCAGGTTGGCCATTTCTCTGACAGATCAAACTTCAGAGAGTTTGCATTTTCCATTTTCGAGTTGTGCGGTCTGCACTGAAATTGTGCGTCCGCAGTTGGCTTTTGCTGTAGCACTCATAATTGTGCGGTCTGCACAATTTACATGCGGTTCGTACTTTTTCCACACTTAGCTAACTTTCTGAGCAAAGTTCCTGTAAATCACACTCTAAATCCAGTTAGCACACAAATAACACCTATCTACAAAAGAAGAAAAGGAAAAGAAAAAGAAAAACATGGGGTTGCCTCCCGAGAAGCGCTTGATTTAACATCGCGGCACGATGCATATTACCATCACTTCAAATGAATAACTATCACCATGTGGCCATCATCAGCTTATCCCAAATAATGCTTCATCCGGTGATGATTGACTCGGAATATCTCATAATTTTTGTTCTTCAAGTCTAATGCAACAAAAGGTGTCACACCACAATTTCAGAGGGACCACTCCATTTAATTTTAGCATTCCGGGATATATCTTCAATCGTGAGTTGAACAACAACACAAGATCGCCCACCTTGAACTCCTTGTTTCGGATGTATTTTTCATGAAGGTACTTCATTCTTTCTTTGTAAAAAGACGAACTTGCATATGCATGGTACTGGAACTCATCCAATTCATTCAAATGTGTAACCCGCAAGTTAGCGCCTGCATCCCAATCAAAATTCAACTTTTTTAAAGCCCACATGGCTTTGTGCTCAAGTTCCATCGCAAGATGAAAAGTCTTGCCAAACACCAGCCGATATGGAGACATCTCGATAAGAGTTTTGTATGCAGTCCGATAAGCCCATAGTGCATCATCAAGCTTCTTTGACCAATCCGTCCGTTAGCATTCACTGTTTTGGACAAGATACTCTTTATCTCCCAGTTGGATACTTCCACTTGACCGCTAGCTTGTAGATGATAGGGAGTCATAACTTTATGAGTGATGTCATACTTGCTAAGCAAAGTGTCAAAAGTCTTGTTGCAAAAATGCGACCCCCGTCGCTTGTGATAAGCCCCAGAGTACCAAATCTTGTGAAAATATTCTTCTTCAAGAACGCCATACACTTCTCGCTTCATTGTTGGGTAGAGCAATGGCATCAACCCATTTAGACACTTAATCAACCGTGACCAAGATGTAGGTGTTTCCACAAGAACACACAAAAGGGCCAATGACGTCAATACCCCACACATCAAAGATATTAATCTCCAAAATGGTAGTGAGAGGCATTCCATTCTTCTTCGAGATTCCACCGGCCCGTTAGCATTCATCACATCTCTTCCCTATATCACTTGCATCTTTGTAGACAGTGGGCCAATAGAAACCACAACTTAGCACTTTAGCCGTCGTTCTTGCTCCGCCAGGTGACCACCATAAGGAGAAGAATGGCAAGCCTCAATAAAAATAATTTTCTCTTCATCGGGTACACATCTTCTAAATACCCCATCTGTTCAAATCCAAAAGAGGTAAGGCTCGTCCCAATAATGATCTTGACAATCCCGTTTGAGCTTCTTCCTTTGATTTAGAGAGAACTCATCCGGGATGATTCCACACACAAGGAAGTTTGCTAGATCGGCGAACCATGGCACCTGCTTCATTGAAATGACTAATATTTGCTCATTGGGGAAGGATTCATGATCTCAAGGCCATCATGCGGCCTCCCTTCCTCCTCCAAACTAGACAAGTAGTCCGCCACTTGATTTTCACTCCCTTTCTGATCTTGAATGTTAATATCAACCTCTTGCAACAATAGCACCCATCTCATCAACCTAGCTTTTGAATCTTTCTTGCTCATACGATAAAGAAATGCCGCATGGTCCGTATGAACAATAACCTTTGCACCCATCAAGTACGGGCGAAATTTCTCAATAGCAAACACAACGGCAAGGAGCTCTTTCTCTGTAACGGTGTAATTGACTTGGGCATTATTCATGGTCTTACTTGCATAGTAGACCGGATGAAAAATCTTGTTGATACATTGCCCCAAAACTGCTCCAACCGCTACATCACTTGCATTGCACATGATCTCAAAAGGAATACTCCAATTAGGAATGTTGATAATGGGAGTTGTTGTCAACTTGAACTTTAGCAATTCAAAGGCTCTCATGCAATCATTATTGAACTGAAACATAGCATCTTTCTCTAAGAGCTTGCACAATGGGTTCACCACTTTAGAAAAATCCTTTATGAAGCGCCAGTAGAACCCTGCATGACCCAAGAAACTTCTCACGACCTATAGCCATTATTTGAAATTTTGTGGCCAAGGACAATGCATTTCTCGACCATAAAATGGCATTTCCCCCAATTTAGCACCAAGTTCGTTCCTTCACACCTTGCCAATACTTTATCCGGATTTGCCAAGTAATCATCAAAGGAATCTTCGACTACCGAGAAATCATCCATGAAGACTTCAAGGTAGTCTTCTACCATATCCGTAAAGATCGCCATCATACACCTTTGAAAAGTCGCCGGTGCATTGCATAAGCCAAATGGCATCCACTTGAAAGCGAAAGTGCCATAGGGACATGTAAAAGTTGTTTTCTCTTGATCTTCTGGGGCAATAAGGATATGGTTGTAGCCCGAATATCCATCTATAAAGCAATAGAAAGTACGGCCGGCGAACCTATCAAGCATTTGGCAAGGAAGGAAAGTGGAAAATGGTCTTTCCTCGTGACTTTGTTTAGTTTGCGATACTCCATACATTCTCTCCACCCGGTCACCATTCTTTTGGGAATCAACTCGTTCTCGTCATTGGTAACCACTAGCCCCCCCCCCCC
>MCJB01000836.1:102861-114164 GCA_002018475.1 Nicotiana obtusifolia | reverse complement strand
TTTTATCGGGACACACTGCACCGGAGAAGTCCACTAACTTTCAAAAATAGCATAGACCATCCCGGCATCCAATCACTTGATAATCTCCTTTTTGACCATGTCTTGCATGGCTTCATTGAGTCTCCTTTGATGTTCAATGGAGGGTTTGGCATCTTCCTTCAAGTTAATCTTGTTCATGCAAAATGGGGGGCTTATTCTCCGAATGTCCGCCAAAGTCCACCCAATAGCTTTCTTCCTCTTGTGGAGCATCGCCAATATAGAGCCAACCTGCACGTCAGTCAAACAAGAGGAAAGAATAACTGGTAAAGTAGAACAAGGACCAAGAATTCATACCTGAGATATGGAGGCAATGGCTTCAACTCAAAGATATGGAGACGCTTCAATTGAAGGCTTTGTAGGAGGAGTTTTCCTATTTTCAAGATCCAATGAAAGTTTTCGGGGTGCATAGTTGTACGACCCCGTTCCTTGCAAAGAATTTACATATTCCATGAAGCCATCCATCTCGTAATCTTCAAAGTTGAGCAAGACAGCCTCCAACATATCACCCATATTAATTGTGGCACTTGTATCATCAATAGTCACATTGGTCACCAAGTCCACGAATGAACACACCTCATTGCTATTCGGTTGCCTCATATATTTGCGCACATGGAATACCGTCTTTTCATCACCCACCCAAAAAGGGAGTTCTCCGGCTTCCACATCAACAAGAGCCTTCCTTATGGCAAGGAAAGGTCTTCCAAGAATAATTGGCCCCTCATAGTCCACTTCACAATCAAGAATAAAAAAATCCACCGGGAGAATGAACTTATCAATACGAACCAATACATCATAAATCACTCCCAGTGGTCTCTTCTTTGTACGATTGGCCATTTGTAATCTCATAGATGTGGTCTTTATTGCCCAATTCCCAAGGTCTTGAAAACCGAATAGGGCATAAAATTGATACTCGCCCCAAGATCACAAAGAGTTTTGGCAAACTCGGCACTTCCAATGGTACAAGGGATTGTGAAAGCACCGGGATCTTCCAATTTAGGAGCCATCGAATACGCAATTGCACTCACTTGATGAGTGACTTTGATACTTTCAAAATTCATCGATCGTTTCTTTGTCACCAAATCCTTCATAAACTTTGCATAATCGAGCATTTGCTCCAAGGCTTCAGCTAATGGCACATTTATTGGGAGACTATTCATCATGTCAATAAACTTTCTAAATTGGTTCTCGCCATTTTGCTTGGCGATCCTTTGAGGATATGGATGAGGTGGCTTAGATAATGGTGTCTTAGCCTTTCACACTACCGGTTCTGGTATGTCAATAACATGATCCCTAGACGGGTTCACTTCCTCTTGAGTCTCTTCCACTGTGTCATCAATATCAATCCGCACTTCATCATTTGCTTGCATCACATTGTTCGGGATCTCTTGTTCTTCTACCACTTTCTAATCATCCACAAATTGCCTTTGACTTGAGGTAGGTGCATTCTAACCTCTTCCACTTCTTGTAGTAACGGCCATGGCACGCCCCCTGTTGTTCCCACCCTTTGGGTTCACCACCGTATCACTTGGTAGTGCCCTCTTTGGACGAGAATTTAAAGCTTGAGAGATTTTCCCCATTTGCACTTCTAAAATGCGGGTCGATGTGTTGGGTGAGGCAAGCTGGGCATCAGAACGACATTCTTCTCCATCATTTGCTTGAACATGTTCTCAATACGGCCCATTTCATTGTTGGAGGAACTAGGACCATAGGAAGGATAAGGAGGTGGGTTGCTCGGTTGTTGATACATCGGGGGCCTTTGAGAACCCGACCCCCGATTTCCTTGAGTGTTATTCCGCCCGCCTTCATTGTTGCCTCCCCAATTGCCTTGGTTATTGTTGTCATGCCAATTCCCTTGATTATTGCCTCCACTCCAATTGCCTTGATTATTGTTGTTATTCCAATTTCTTTGATTGCTTCCACCACTCTAATTACCTTGATTATGAAAATTCCAATTGCCTTGATTATTTTGAGGTTTCCATTGTTGTTGGGTAGGGCCTTGGAAGTTATTTCTTTTCCCTTGAAATTTTTTCACATGTTGGACCTCTTCTTCGTGGTCATTGTAAGAATCATCTTAATCAAATCCACTATCATCTTGCACAAAATTGTCCACTCTTTGTTGCACTTGTGGACTTCTTGTTCTTCGCTTGTTCACCATCATACTTACTTCCTCCAATGCATTGACTTGCCTCGGGTTTTAAACTTCTTGAAGTTGATCAATTGCCAATTGGTTCATGGTGGTAGTCAAATCGGCTATGGCTTGTCCATGATCATGCAACTCTTTGTAAAGAAGAATCACATTGGGATCATCTTGTGAGACATTAGCCCGAGATTGCCACGCCGATGAAGTATCCACCATCTCATCCAAGATATCACATGCCTTCGCATACGGCGTCGTCATGAAGTTGCCACCAGCCAGTTGATTCACTGCACATCGGTTGGCGGTATTGATCCCCCGATAGAAAGTTTGTTGAATCATGTTCTCCGTCTTGTCGTTGTTGAGGCACTCCTTCACCATTGATCTATGCTTTTCCCATATCTCATGTAGTGATTCATCGGGCTCTTGCTTTAATGCTAGAATTTCATTCTAAAGAATAGCCATGTGCCCAGGAGAGAAGTACTTAGAAATAAATCTCTCCACTAATTCATCCCAAGTATGAACTGAATGATTTGGCAGATGTTCCAACCAATCTAAAGCTTTCCCCCGTAGAGCGAAGGGAAAAATCCTTGGCCTCAAAGTATCCTCGGAGACATTTGTTTGTTTGCTCCCCCAACACATATCGACGAACCCCTTCAAGTGTTTATATGCATTTTGAACCAGTGGAGCAATGAAGAACCCTCGTTGCTCGAGAAAAGTGAGCATCATGTTGGTTATTTGGAAGTTGCCCGCCCTAATACGGGGAGGGACTACAGCATTTGCATACCCTTCATTCGGCAACACCCGGTGTGGAGCCGCTCGTGGTGGAGGTGAGGGTGGAACGGGAACATTGTCTTGAGGCGCTCGGCCTCGTCTATTGGCTTGAGGTTCAAGAGGGACCTCATCCATTTGATCATCCTCCACGTTCATATCCCCCAAAGCTACATTTCTGAGCTTGTTGTTTGCCATGATTGAACCTACAATACTCACATGTTAGTAACAAGGAAGGAAAAGGAGATATCTCGAAAACACACCTAAATTTATAGCTAACATCGTTTTTAGCTCCCCGACGACGGCGCTAAAAATTGATCTCGTCCAATTTTACTCCTCTATTCGAGGTTATGAAAACGATCAATGCAATAGTAATACCCAACAAGAGTCGGGGTCGAATTCCGCAGGTAGCTATATGTATGGGAGTTAGTAGTATATATCTTAGCATGTGAGTTTGTATATCTAAATTTGCACTTATGCAAAAATGGGTTGTTTTAAAGTTTAATCTAAACTACAATTGCAATTTAAGAAATAAAACTAGAAGATTGTTTTTGTTGTGTTCCAAATGTTGTAAAAGGCCTAGGGGTACGACCTTCGCCTAGGTGTTTGCCTAACAGGTTGTAAACTTTAAAGCTTGTTTTATTGGTCGGATGTATTATAGCTATCAACAATCGGTTACCCACTCAATACCTCTCGGTCAGAGAGTGATTTTACCCAATTTGGCTTTCTCAAGTCCAAATGAGTATTGAACAAAACGGTTGATAAAAAGCTCAATTTGGGTTTTACTATCTCTAGGTTCAACCCTTTAACTGGGTTTATCAATCTCTCGATTGACCCAATTTCTTGCTCGCCAAGTTTTCCTAGACTAAGTCTCTCTTTCTCAAGTAGATACCAAGTGAATACGCATGAACTAATGTTTGCAACCATTAATTCGTCAAATAAAAGCAAGAACAAGGCTAAATAATAAACACCCAACCATAAATAAGCAATAAATCAAACACCTATTAAGTTTACACACTAGGGTTGGGTCACAATCCTAGTAAACATCTAGCTACTCATACTTGTAATTGAAGAAAAAGAAGAATAAATGATAATTAAACTCATATTGCAAGATTGAAATGATTAAATCTATGTTAAAATAGCTAAAAATATGAAAAACTACTAAAAGAAGTAAAGAGAAACGGCTATTGTAGCTGTTGATGTCCAAAGTTAACCTAAAAATATAAAACTTGTCTATTTATACTGGGCTAGAAATTTCGGACAAAAATTCCCTTTAGGAGATTCTGCGGCCGCACAATTCCATGTGCGGTCCGCACTTTTCTTCAGCTTGATAGGGTTGAAAGTCTGCAACCGCATAATTTAGAACTACGGCCGCACTGCACCCTTTCTGCAGTTCACAGAATTGTGACTGCGACCGCACGTTGCTCTTATACGGTCTGCAGAATTGTGACTGCGACCACACCTTGCTCTTCTGCGGTCCGCACAATTGTATCTGCGGCCGCATAGTTCTTCTTCTGCAGCCGCACTATTATTGTGCAATGCGCACTTTTAGGAGACTTGGAGTGCATCTTCTCTGAACTTTGATTCTGGCTCAGCTCTTGCGGCTGCACAATTCATGTGCAAACCGCACTTTGTACCAGTCTCTGATGGAAATTCCTTCATAACCTGCGGCTGCAAATGATATTCTACGGTCCGCACAATTGAGCTTTTGTTCCTTTTTTATCCTTGAGTACAGATTACTCCTTGTTGAGTTGGATTTCCTCTCGGGGGTTCATCTTCCAATATTCCTGCAATTAAGCACATTTCATCAGTTTTTGGGAAGACAATTAAACGCTTTTGGACTAAAATAAAAGCTAAAAGGCGCTAAGGAGTAGTCAAAATCACCACTTATCACTCCCAAGTCAAAATATAAAATAATACTCTAACCCACAATTTGGGGTTTATAAATCTTCCCAGGTACGTGATCCACGTCGAATCCACACTCAACAATGAGTGAAAACGGTCGTTGGAAGAATAGTACCCAACAATGAGTCGGGGTCAATTTCTTACTGGAGTTAAATGTGAGTGTTAGAGTGTACACTTGATGAATATAGAATAAATAGCTCAAATACGCTTCCAAACATGACGGTTTTGTAATTTACTTCTACAATCTATACTAACGGTGATTAACTAGAGATTGATTAATTGTTTTTGTTCTTTTTGAAATAGGTGAAAGGCCTAGGGGTGTAACCTTCACCTAGGTGTTAGCCTAATGGGTTAATTATGTTAACATGTGTTTTAGAGATCGGGGTGTATTATAGCTCTCAACTCTAAGTTACCCACTCAATACCTCTCGGTCAAGAGTGATTTTGCCTAATTTGGCTTTCTCAAGCCCGAATGGGTATCAATTCAAATAGTTGATCTGAACTCAAGTCGGGTTTTCCCTATCTCTAGTTCAAACCCTTTAATTAGGCTAGTCAAAACATTAACTAGGCCAATTTCTTGTTAGCCAAGTTTTTCCTAGACTAGGTACCTCTTTCTCAAGTAAAGACCAAGTCAAAAAAGGAATGAATCAATGTTTGTAACCATTAGTTCTAGAAATAAAGCATGAACAAGGCGAAATACCAAACACCCAATCATAAACAAATATTATATTACCCATAAGGTTTACATACTAGGGTTGAGTTACAACCCTAAGAAATATCTAGCTACTCATAATAAAAATGGAAGAAAATAAAGAAGAAACACTAATTAAAGCCATAATACAAAATTAAAATGATAAACTAATGTGTTTTTAACCCAAATTAGTCAGAAATTACCAAAAGTGGTAAACTACAACGGCTACAGCTCAAAAAACTACCAAACTTAACCTAAAAAGTGATTCCCGTCTATTTATAATTGCCCAAACTTTACTAACAAAAAATCCCTTCAGAAGGATCGGGCGGTCGCATAATTCCATGTGCAGTTTGCACTTCACTTGGCTTTGCATGTTGAAGACTTCGGCGGCCGCACAATTTGATTTGTGGCTGCACATTAGCTTATGTGGCCGCACACTTCCTTTTGCTCTTGCACTCGTGGCAAGGCCTCATACTTGGTCGTTTTGCAAACTCTCTGAACTTATTAAATTCTTGCCAATGCGACCATGTTTTGTGGTCGCTCAAATTATGTGTGGTCCGCACTTTGCGTCAATCATCATTTGAGCATCAATCACCAGATTTGCAGCCACAGAGAGAATACTACGGTCCCCGCCTTCTTCTACTGCTACAAAATTACTTCTGCGGACCGCACTTTTGGCCTGATGTGCTCCTTCTCGCCTTATGAGCCGGAATACTCCTTTTTGAGTTACATTTCTTCATTAAAGTCCAAGTCTACAACATTTGTACAATTTGCACAATTTCATTAGTTTTGGTAATAGAAATTAACACTTTCGGACTAAAACTAAAGCAAGAATGTAATAATAAGTGGTTAAAATCAACATCTACAGTACGCCTCCTTCGCGAACGCGGAAAATGCCTCGTGTTCGTGAAGCACAAAAACTTTTGGCTGGAAAATCCTCTTATGCGAACGCAACATCCCAGTCGCAAACGTGATGACCTCTGACCCAATGCATACGCGAAGGCTAAATGCCTAGTGCCCAAGCCGGCCTCATGCTTCTATGCGAATGCGAAACCCCTCTCACGATCGAGGTGAACAGACCCACTAAACCTTCGCGAACACATGTCCTTCTTCACGAACGCGAAGAACAAAATTATCCTACCTCGGAACAATTCTACGCGAATGTGATCTTTTCATCGCAAACACGATCTCTCCATCGCGAACATGATGAAGACAGCACCGGACACCAAATCAGTAGCTCTATATGGCCAAAACTCAACCCAAATTAATCTGAGTCTCATCCCAAGCCCCCGGGACCCCATCGAAACATACCAACACATCCTAAAACATCATACGAACTTAGTTGAAGCCTCAAATCACATCAAAAACACAAATCTCACCTCAATTCAAGCCTATTGAAACTAATGAATTTCCAACTTCTACACTAGATGCCAAAACCTATCAAACCAACTCTGATTGACCTCAAATTTTACGCACAAGTCATAAATAATACAACACACCTATTCATATCTTCCGAAATCAAAAACGAAGCCTGGTATCAATAAAGTCAACTCTTGGTCAAACTTCCCAACTTTCTAAACCTTCAACTTTTGCCAATTCAAGCCAAAATGACCTACGGACCACCAAATCAATATCCGAGCATACTCCTAAGTCCAAAATCTCTACACAAAGCTATCAGAACCATGAAAACTCTATTCTGGAGTCGTTTACTCATACGTCAATATCCGATCAACTCTTTAAACTTAAGCTTCCAACCTTTGGACTAAGTGCCCCAATTCATTCCAAAACATCCCCAGAACCAAACCAACCACCCCCACAAGTCACATAACTATAAATGAACATAGAATAAGAAATAAATGGAGGAACCGGGCTACAATACTCAAAACGACCGGCCAGGTCGTTACAACCCAAGAAACATCAAAAATCATTGTTAAAAAGAAAACTAATGAGCATCTTGAAAAGGAGCGGAAAGATCTTCTTGGGGACTAGAAGAAGAAGGCTGGGGATGAGCAGGATCAGCCTCTAAACCGTCTTTAAATTTCCCTTGGAACTTTCATCCTCGGGAGTACAGAAACTTTGACGTTGTTGAGTAGTTTCAATCACATCCTTAGCCTTGGCAATCTCAGCTTCGAGATCAAAGTCTTCTTGGCTAGCCTCAGTCATAGTTTCTAGACGCATATTCAGGAAGTCCCAACTCACATCCAGAGTTATCTTATCCTTGAGAGCCTCACAATCTTTCTCTAGTTATTCAACTTCAGCCCTCAATTCTTCTTTTTCAGCCTAGGCGGCTTTATAAGAGACTTTCAAAGGTTCACCGAGTAGCCTCAAGAGACTTAACTTTATTTGAAGAAGTGCGGAGATCTTCTTGGTCTTGAGTCAATGCTTAGACAAAATCACCCGAGTTCACTTCTTTTTTATTCAAAAGATCTTTCAAACTCCGAATCTCCTTGGTGGCCCTTGAATGCTGCTCAGCTGGATTCTATCCTGTTTTTTTACTTCTCGGCCTGATTGGCAAAATCTTTCATTACTGCTAACTCAGCAGTAGTGATCCTAAGTTTTTGCTCTAAGGTCTCTTTCTCACCATCCAAGATGTCCTTCTCTACCTGGAGGCTCTCAAACTATTCTTTCCGGTTGTCAGCTTCCATGCTCAATTCTGCAATCAGCCCAAGCCACTCTCCTCCTCAGCTTCGAACCTGTTAAGTTGATGTACAAAAGGCAAGGGAAAAGTGTTATAAGCTTTAAGAATGAAGAATTGAAAGAGGTTAGAGAGGAAAAACATACCTCGAGAGAATAATGAATAATATCATTTTTTCAAAGTGATAAAAGAGTGGGATTTAAGTTTATTCCTGTTGAGTGGACCAATCAAAGGTTTCAACGAAACTGCAACTCGGTTAGAATTCTTCAGTAAGTTCATGCCCTTGGGACTTCAATCATAACCTTCTTCATACCTCTCCCAGTGGAAGGACTAGCTTCATCACGAGGATTAGCAGCGGGAGTAGCAGCTGGAACAGCGGGGCTCATAGGAAGGGTCACAAGAGGTGGCTCTTCAGAAACAAAGACAAACTCTTTTTCTTCACCCTCAAATCCTTGAGTAAAAAGACTCTCAATAGGACATGAACGGGGGTCAAAGTAGGATCAGCATTATCATCCTTCGAAATTTCTAGAGGATCATCTTCAAGCTCATCAACCAGGTGAAAGGCACGGAGTCTAAAGGCTGGTTCTGAGGACCATTGGATTCATTATCCAAGACGATGCACCTCCTGACTATAGGCTTCTTCACTATAGAGCATTCATTTTTTTCCTCTTCATCAGAGGCAGGGGATTTGATATTTTTCCTTTTTGAAGAGGACATTTCAAAATTTGCTCCTGAGCAGTGTTGACACTGAGTCTAACTACAAGAGCCAAAGCAAGACGGACTCCGCAGATTGCAAATCCTAAAAATGACAAAGTATGTCAAAACAAAAAGCAAAAAAATAAAAAATTCATGGTAAAGTAAAGAAACATATTGTGGGTTTTACCTTTCTACCTAAACTTTTGGGATGAAACTTCCAAGATCTTTGCTCCATAGGAGCAGCAGATAATATTTTTTCTTCCCAATCATGGAAGTCGGGAAGTTCACCAGAACTTCCATGGATGCTCAAAGATAAGAAAATATGAGCAAGAAAGTTAGTATTTTAAAGGAAAAATAGCTTAGTGAATAATCAAAGGGAAATACTCACGTGCAAAGTTACACTTCTCGGGAAAAGGCAGTTCTCTTCTCCCACTAACGCACAAGTGGGGACAGCTATGAATCGAGCATACCAACCTCGGTCACGGTTATCTTCAGGATTGACCAAGACTCTTTTGCTTCTTGCTGTGAGTGTGAAAACACCCTCGCAAAAAAGCTTTGGGAAATACATATGGAGGAGATGATGGAAAGAGAAAAAGGCGGAAACTAAACCCGATAAGTAGCGAAGGCAAGACACTGCCCTCCACATTATCTGGTCTATTTGCCTGAGGCAAACGTTGAAGTAGTGATAGAACTCTATATCATTGAGTCAATAAGAGGTTTGAATCCTAAATTGAAAGGATAAGTGTAGACAAACGAATAACCCTCACGGTAAGTGCTTATTCGATCATCCGCACTAGGGGCTGTAATTGGGAAGTCAGGTTTCCAATGACATTCTCGATGCACTAGAGGGAGAAGACCAGAGTTAATAAGAAAAGGACAGTGATCAGCAGGTTTAAGTGTGCTATGAAAGAAACTTCTTTCTTCCATGCTTCATAGTCAGATTTAAAAGAAAATTCTTGAGGAACGATTTCTGAAACTAATGGTTAAGGCAATGGTTTGTTTTGATCCCTAGATTTGGAAGAAGATCTAGGGGTGGATGTGGATTTAGCTTTGGACGAAGAAGAAGGTTTAGAAAGATTTTTTTGAGAAGAGGTTGCGCCTTGGCTCTATGTGGAGCCTAGACTACGAAGCCTGCCACCTCTATTCCTACTTCTAACCAGAACTAAAGAAGGAGGAAGTTCATCCACTATAAAAACACGCCAAGGATCAAACGATAAAGAAGGGTTTGAAGATCGTGAAGCCATTGTAAAGTACAGTAAAAGAACAAAGAAAATGAGAGTTGCAGAGAAGACTTAGAAGAAAACAAACGAGAGTAGGAGAAGTTTCGGAAGATACATGATGTGGTATTTATAAGGAAGAAGTGTAATCATGAACCGTCATCATGGAACTGTCACGTCGAACTGACACAACCACAGTAGCCCTAAAAAGCTGCTGCAAACTGCAGAGTCAATCACAATAAGACACATGTCTCGAGCATTAAATAGAAGAGACATACGTCTCTTCGCTTCTAAATTAAATCATAATGATATCGGGAAGAGGCAGCAAGACATCCTGCCATAAATCAACTTACCACTTCGCGAATAGGCAGTTGAGAATATTCAAAAAATGGGGGGACTATCTATATTGGTAGAAAAATATGCTCACCACGTAGACTAATGATATATTGACAGGTGGCATAAGAGCCAAGTGATAAAGGAGAATGAAGTTTAGGGAAAGCATGAGTGAAACACCCAAGGGATCATTTTATTAAGATATTGTACTTGATAGCTGGAAAGGAGAAGATAGGCACGGGATGGATAATTAAAAACCATAAGGAAGGAAGGTTCATTAATAGCCACTAATATGGAAAGAAATCAACATAATCCCCTGGGCGTATCAAGGTTGATGCATATGGGTTCATGTGCAATCATACTCCTCTCCCTAAACCATGTATAATAATGTTATATTTTTTTTTTAAACTACTTAAATATATGTGCGTGCACTCATGCTCAAATACTCCTATGATGCAATAATTACTTGGTGCACCTCTACAAATGAAATTGATGGCTCAAATCCCACTCTAAATAGTCTTATTTTCGGCACGGAACATAGATATATAAATGAAAATCACAAAAATTTCAAAAAGAATATCATTTTTAACCTATAATTTTAAAAGTGTAGTGGGTTTATGATAAGAGACTATAGTGAAACCCGTCAAATATAAATTCTAGATTCACCTATTCATAATGGTGCACCCATCCTTTTGAAATCCAGGATCTACCTCTGATTATTAATTCCTAATTGTACGTGATTGGTTACTATTACCATAACCTTTACAAATTACCCAAAGTAACTGGTAATTAATATAACAAATATTAGTAACGGGCGAGAATTAAGTAGCGCAAAGCAGTAACATATTGTACCCTTATATACCCCCCCCCCCCCCCCCCCCCC